>JBBPBS010000738.1:6593204-6651878 GCA_037974835.1 Cicer judaicum | reverse complement strand
ATTATAAATTTTTATTTTATTTTACTTACAAAGACTCTTTATATTTTTTTAATAAAAGATTATTTTTTTAAAATTTGAAACATAATTTTTTTTTTCTTTCCATTTTCCCATTTTCCCATGTCCTTATCCATTTATCTCTCTCAAGACTATTGTACTATAAATTTAAAGTTTGTATTTATTTTTTTTTATTTTATTTATAACTTTGGTTCATATATACATCAAATACATTGCGAAAAGTGAAAAAATGATGTTATAGTTATATGAGTTCAACACAATTCATGTTTTTAAATATGGATAAAATATAATGTTTATAAATTTTAACCTAAGATGGATTGTTTTTAGTAGACTAATGAGTCATAACAGATTTTTAAAAAGGTTATGCCATGACTTAAAATAAGGTTATGCCATGACTTAAAATAAAGCTTTTAGTGGATAATAAGTCACACTGAAACTTTAATTTTTTTTTTAAATAGACCTGATCTATTTAAGTAAGGTTTCTCATCTCAATAATTGTAATATTTGCTGGGTTGATGGATTAAAACATTTTCCATAATTGGACACCAAGTGGGCTTCAAGAGTCACTTATTTCACATCCTTTAAAGCCCACACAACTTTAACTCTATAGTCTATGCATTATCATTTTCAGAGAAGAATTACACCGTACACCCTAATTGTATCTTCCATTTCAATTTTTTTTAATTTTGTATAAATTTATAAATATTCAAAAATTATAAACTTTTAAAATAATAAAAAATTAATTTTTTGATATTTTCAAATATTTTGTCAAATTTGAAACTTTCGAAATTTAATTTTCCAGAAAAGTTAATCAATTTCGAAACTTTTGATAAATATTAAAATGTCAAAACTTTTGATAAATGTTAAAATTTCGAAATGCTATTTCTAAGATCCTCTAAAACTTTCGAAATTTTGGATAGATTTAAAAGTTATTTTCCAGAAAATATCAAAACTTTCAAAAGTTTTGATGAATTTGAAACTTTCGAAATTAAATATGAAATTTACTACTATAAATTTATTACTACAAATGTATTACTATTAATTTATTACTAAAAATTTATTATTAAAAATTTATTACTATAAATTTATTATTATTTATTCCTAATAAAAATACATTTCGGAACTCTTTTATTGTTTCCAAACTTTCGAAGTTTATTTCTGAAATTTCATTGAAGAACAAACTTCCGAAATAATTTCAAAACTTTCCATGAATTTCAAAGTTTCGAAACTGAAAAACTTCATGTTTCTGAATATTATATTTTGAAACTTTCAGATTGTTAGAAAGTTTCGAAGGTTTCTACATTTCGAAAGTTTCATGTTCATGAAAACTTTCAAAATTTTGGGAAAAAATGAACTTCGAAAGTTTCATGTTTATGGAAACTTAACATAAAACTTTCGAAGATTTAGAAAATTAATATTTCGAAAATTTCAAAGTTTTAAAGTTTATCTTACTTCTAGATTTCGAGGGTTTCAAAGGTTCAAATGTTTACAAATATATATACAGTACAAATAGATGATATCTAGTCTAAAGTAAAGAGAACTTTCTAAGTTAATTCAACACTTACAAATAAATTTATATTTGTCTTCTACGCTAGCAGGAATTGAATTATAATTATTAATAAATGACTTTTCTATAAACATAAAGAGTAGACAAAAATGCAAAATTTAAGCAACTTTTTGTTCACAATCATGATTAATATACACAAGATATTGTTTTTTGTTTTCAGTTTTCACTCTAACAAAAATTAATTCTTCATCCAACTCATTGTGCTGTTGTTAGTTGTAAGCTTTTCTTGATGCTATGTGATTTTGCGTTTTGTCCCAGTGGCACATCTTCTGCTATAGTATCTACTAAAATTTTAGCTTATAAAAATAAATAACTTAAAATTCTGCATACACTATACATTAATTTTCACCCATCCTTTTCTTATCATCCTAGCCTGCAAGTAATTGGCTACAACGTTTATAAATTCAACCTTGAATTGTCGGTAGACTAAAGGAGTGAGGATATTACACCGTGCATTATACGTACCATGCAACAACACATGGTATGTAGAGAGAGTGTACTGACAAAATAAGTTATGTTCAGAACAATTTCTGAGTCCTTATATACAGTCAACATTCAATTAATTCACAAGTCAATATTACATTATATCAAGTTATGCTATAGAACTTTTTGTCTTTTCTAAAATTTATTTAATGCAGGCTTACATTATACCGAGTTATGATGTAGAATTTGACATAGAAAAATTTAATTTGGTGGAGGAGCGAGAGTAAATTTTAAAATATTAGATCATTTTATCGAAAATTTTCTTAACAATATAGTTATCAAGTTTGTTAATAACATTATACTCCAGGAGAAAATCTTCTTAACAAATCTTCTTAACAATATAATTATCAAGATTATTGATAATAATAATAATAATATAAATATATGTTGTAAAAGACATTATACTTGAGGAGAATATTGTTAAGTTAAAATATAGTTTGGTTCTAAAATATTTAATTTATCGCTCCTGTGGCACTCCAACGGCAATATAAAAAATTCATTATGTTACGATGGTGGAACTTTATTTAAAATCATGTAGATCCACTTTAGCTTATTTCGGGTCAATTACGATGGATTATGATTGCTTATGATATATTTTTGGTAATTCTTTGTATGAAACCTTTATATTATAATGCAAATATTCCGAAACAACTCTGGGTTGTCTAAAAGAACTAAAAGTAGCATTATATTGCATTTATTGAGGTGAGATAAATGCTAATTTTTTTAGAAAGTAGGAGATATATTATCATTGTAAAATGATTTTAAGGTATAACATTTAATGATAATAATGTATTCTTGTCAAATTACTTTATTTTTGTAAGGATATTTTAAAATTGATAATATGTCATGGTAAAATAGTAGTTTTTCATTGAAGGATACTGTAAAACTGTTTTACAGTGTTATTGCATGTCCATTAAGTGTTTTTTCTCTAAGTATTCATCGAAACATAAGTTTTTTTTGGCTTGATTTTTTTTTTAAAAAGATAATAAATATCAACGTAATGATTTGAACTATTTATTATCTTTTCACTCTAGTTCTTTTATGAAATAAAGAATTTAATACATTTTTTACTCCTATAAATATATTAAATTTCATTTTTAGTTATACAAAAATTTATATCAAACTTTCGTCCGTCAAATTTTTTCAATTGTCAAAAAATCCACTAGACAAGTGCAAAGTGACTTTTTTTTATAATATGTTAAAATTTTAAAATATGAGTTAGAGATTAAAATAATTAAATTAATAATATTTTATAGTTTTTGTAATTACACGCCATAAAAAATAAGTCAATTGGAACTTCTTATGAATTTTCGTTAAAAAACAATGACTAAAATTAATAATACAAAATATTTAAAAAACAAAATTAATTTTTTTTTGTTTTAAAGATAATTTTTTTTATATAAATTAAAAATGAAATTTCATATATTTATAAAGAAAAAAAATTTATTTTATATAAACTTATTTTGTATTCGACATCAATCTCTATTTTTTCTAAATAAAAAAAAAAATCTCCTTCGTTCTCAATCATTTAGTGACTTAAATACTGTCAGTATTATATGAAGTGTTTATGTTCACACCACTCCCACCCAAGAGACAAAGTATTGTCTTACCAATATTATCCCATTCAACCGTAATTATTTATGTTATTTGAATGAGAACTAAATTTAAAATTTTGTAATTTGTTGATCCTACAATCATATTTAACCTTTAAATTAATATAGAACTGTGTGTATATGCCAAACAACTTTGCTCATCTCCATGTGGTCTCCAATAATGAGAGACTCAAATTAAGGATCAATAAAACTAATCAAATCAACTCATATGATTAGACCCCATTGCAAGCCAAAACAAACTATACACTATTTTCTTTTTCTTACTTTATAGTACAAATTAATCAATCATATTTAGACGTATTCAAATGTCATTCCCTCAATCACTGGCTCCAATCCCTAGAAACAATTTTTTTTTTTAATTCACTACACCAAGTGAATTTCCCCTTACCTTTTCTTGCATATTCCCATCGAGTAAACTATTATAATTTTTGTTATAATATATAGTAGTAGTAGTATTCACCCAAAAAAGAATGTCTAGGCTCATAACATTACTATTATATAATATAAATTATTATTATGATATGATGATTTCATCGTACCAACAAGATAAGATAACAAAGACTTCAAATTAGTGAGCTAGTGCTCAAAAATTTCAATTATTGACCTTGAAAGTTTGGCTTTAGAGAAATGCAAAATAAAAATAGAGCCATTCAACAAACATAGGATTCTAAACTTCAGCACGTGGTTTGTCCCTTTACAACATTATTCTATGAGAAACTACATCACAAAAGAATTTAGAGGGAACCTTCCCACTCTAAGCATGACTTAGTGTGAAGTAAGTGGGTAGTCATTTGCACATATACATATTTATGCATGTTACTTTTAAATAATAACAATAATAATAATATATTAATATGAGAATTTTTTTTCTAAAAAAGTACCCTCTCTTCTTTTAGAGTTGTTTCTATCACACCTAATTTCTTTCTATTTTTGGAACTTACAATAATTAAACAAAAAGTTTTTAAATTATATTATAATAATAGATTAAGTGTATATTTTGAACTTTTTTATGTTGAACCATCATAATTTTATATTATAGAGTATAATTTTTATAAAATCATAGTGATTCAATTTAATGGTATCATTTTCATTACAAAATCAGATATATATATATATATATATATATATAAATTATATATTTGACTATCTCAAAATCAAACTCAAAGCCATAGTTGATGAACATTCAACCAAACATATGTTTAGAATTTTTAAAAACTCACTTGTTTCTTTTTTGAATATATATTATTTTTGGATAGGTTTTAATATTACGTTGTGTTAGCATGAAGAAAAAAGTGTATAGACTTGTCGACTAGTAAGGTTGTTGGTGCACTAAATGTTTAGGAAAAGACTACTTAATTGAATTGAGATGTGGGGTACCATATAGAAAGACCCTGAATTCAAAAAATAGAAGATGCAATAGACTTTGAATTAAGCTAATTGGACCTGTGGCTACATGACCAACTAGTCTTTGCTCTCAACCAATCAAAATTAAGAAGCATCCATGTAACATTAAAATTGAAATAATCATTTATTTTAAGATAATATTTTTAAATGAGTTATTGTACACTGAAGAAATATGTATTTGAATATTACATTAGATTTGTCGGAATTGCATTAAATCACAATAATTTTAAAAATTGTAAGTGTTAGTTCACATTAACTAATTATAACTATAACTGTAGTGTCATACCAACCATACACTTACATTTACATGTTTAATTGCTTGGATTTTTCACCTAAGATTTCACATTACAACCATGATCATGAACTATGACACACATACATATTAGACAAAAAAAAAAAGCTAGAAACTAGTACTATTTTAATTTATGTACATTTAAATAAATCAACAATGGAGTACTAGACTCAATCTATATTACCACATCAAACTAAACAGATCAGAAACATGGACCAGACAAGGTCCATTTTTTTTCATCACTTACTTCAGCAGGGCAGAACTAAAAGAAGATCAAACATGCAATGTAAAGAAGTCTCTTTTATTGCTTTATACTAAACTTTATACAAAAATAACATGATCTCTTAACTACTCAATTAAGCTCTAACACTTTAACAACAATTTTTTTGTCCATCGATAAACTAACGACTAACATTTGTCTATAAAAAATACAGAGAAAACAACATAAACATAAAAAATTACTAAGAGAAAAGAACTAAAAAAAAAAGTTACATAACAGAACCAAATGTTGTAGGTAGCTATGATCAATTAGTTATATAGCTCTTTGAACATGGCGTATGAAAACAGATTCTAACTCAGGTGGAGTGAAAAACTCTTTTCCTCCACGAAGATAATTGAATTTCAAAGAAGATTTTCTCTTCTTAGGAGCTGGTGGACATATCAAAGATGTTGGAATCCTTGTTCCTTTCCCTCTTGGTGTAGTTGAACACTCTTCCTCCATTTCACTAATTTCCTCTTCTTGTTCAATTTTCTCCAAAGGGATTGTATTTATTGGCTTCAATTGTGTTCTTAAATTGATGGTGACCCATTTTCTATTATTCTCTGAATTTTCCAACACTCCTTCCACTTTTGATGATTTCTCATGTAACCCCATATTTAAACTCCAAAAAAGTTTTAATTTTCTATGAAGGGAATAAAAATGATGGCTTTTTCTTCTTTTTATCACTTTTGGGTAGTGAAAAAGAGTGAGAAGAAGAATAAAGAGAGGAATTGGAAAAGTTTTTGCACTGAGAAAGAATTTAATGAAAAAAAAGGAAGTATGGTTTGGGATAGTTCAATGGAAAGAGCTTGTTTGAGAAGCTGGTTTAGTTTGTTGAAAAGGTGAGGGGACAGAGGAAAAGTAGGTTGAAGTGTTTGAGGAATTTTATAGGGAATTTGGTGTGCATGTAAAATGATTTGTAGTGTTTCTTTAGATATAGAAATACTAGAAAAGAAAAAAAGTTGTTGAATAAAAGAGACATTGTGTAAGAAAAAAATAAAATAAAAGAATAAAAGAGACATATGCACTTGCTATAATTGTAATGGTAAGTGTGACTAGAATAAAATCATATATAAAGTTCATTTGTAGTAAAAATCATATTTGCATGTAAGAATGAATACCTTCTACATGTCTATTTTTTAATTACATGTGGATTTATTTTCTGAAATTACAAATATTACTATGGTAAATGTTATTTTTTCTAATACTCTTTAAAAAAAATCATTTTACTCCATTTTGCATATTATATATTAATTATTTCTTTTTATATTAAGTAGGAGATTGCATCTCCAAGATGCAATCATATGATAATATTTATAATTTTTTATTTTAATTCTTACATACTAGGTTGTATTTTAGGGGGAAGACCATTTTTTTTTAATTATTTTTACTTAATTTAATAATGATATAAGTAAAGATTATTAAATAATAATAAAAACAAATTATCTATTAATAATATAAGTTAATGAGATTGAGTGAGATGTCAATGATATTTGAAATTTGCATAAAAAAATATGGAAGATGAAATAATTAAATCGAATATTTATCAAATTATGTAATTCAATTAAAACAATTATTGTTTCACAGTATACGAGACAGTAAACTCAAGAGAGACGATCAATTAGTTAATTCAAGATCAATTTTTGTAAAACATCATACTATAGAAAATATCAAACTTTATATATCTTTTATTCAAATATATCATAATTGTATGTTATAACATTAGTCACAATCATTCAACGATTTTATTTAAGGTGTACAAATTTGTTAATATATTGATTCACTACAATAGAAAAGAGTTCATAGTGATGACCAATAAAAAATATTGTTGATTTACATATAAAAGAGAAATTGTATACCACATTGAAATACATAGACATCATAAATATTATTCAAATAGTACTCCACATTAAACTGAAGCAAATGTTAAAATAAAATACTAATAAAAATATACTATACCATATATCCAATCATAGTCAAAATATTTCTCAAATATTATTGATACCTCTACTTAACCTTAATAAATCTTATGTATTTTTTTACAAAAAATAATGTATTAATCTAGATTAATCTCAAATTTATTATTGAACCAATCTTATAAAATTGTCAAAATATAAATTAATTTATATTTTAAATTTAATTCACTTTTAATAAAAATATCAATTTGAGTGAATCTAGAGATATTAACCACACTCATGTTGAGAGAGAAAGGTGAGTTGTGACGTAAGAGAGAGAGAGAGAGAAAAGACGCAGGCGATGAAGAAAGAGTGAAATGCGGGTGCCCGTTGCAGTAGCTGACCGCAGCAGCATCACTTAATTAGAGACACACAGTAAATGGATTTTGGCGCCAACTTTTCTATTGGGAGAGGGAATTCATCGTTTCTTTCATTCCATTATATTCTTTTCCATTTATTCATCACGTTTATGATGCATCATAAAAAAAAATATTTATAATTTCAAGAATCACATATATGGTACATCTCTTTAAAATAAAATAAAAATATTTAAAAAACTAATATATATAATTAAAAATTAAAAACAAATACATTAATTTTTCATTAATTTTATTTAGAATATCTCAATATATTAACTATTAAGTGTCAACTTAATAATATGAGTTTGATTTTATAATTTTAAATAATAAAATTTAAATATTTTGGAGACAATTATAAAATAATCTTAAGTATTACTTTTATTAATATTTCTTTGATTCTTTAATATTTATCGTATCAATCATTTCACATTAATTAAAAATAAATGATTAATAAAAGAAAAATAATTGTAATGTTATTAATTTATTTTTATCATTTATTGATATATTCTTATTATAATAAATACAAAGTAGAGAATAACAACGTGTGAATAATATCATTTGTATTAGTTAGATGATACAATTAAAATAATATAATTAAAGTGACAATTATTTTAAATAAACATTTTTTCCAAATGGATTATTTTAAATAAAAAGTAGTAACATTTTTTTGTAAATGTCTCCCCCTATTGATGTCAACATTGTTCTTAGAGGTGAACAACTTTGTGGTAATATGAGAGGCAAACAACAAGTTCCATAGAAGTTTTTCATCTTATCATATGGGTGACATAGAATTTATACTTATCTAACAAGGATTTACATGGTTATAAACTTTGGTTGCAATCATCGTTTGAGGTATGCGGTAAATTTTGATAGTGTGGTCAAATTCGAACAAGTGCAACTAATGTGGCCACAATAATTATAGCTGAAATGCTATTGTGGATGTCGCTAAAAATTTTGTATCGTTAATTTATTTAAAAAATATTGATATTGTTAGGTTGAATATTATGTCTTGATTTTAAATTTAAGATTTTATAGTTGTGTGAAAATTAGTTATGAATAAATTTATTATTTTTTAAAAATAAAAAAAATCATTATATAGAAAACTTAAATATTTATGTACTTTGAGAAAATATTTTCTATTATAATTTATTTAAGTTTATGTTAATGTTACTTATTAATATTAAAATAAACAATAAAAATGTCAAAAACATGTTTTTTATTATTTCTAAAAATATATTATTATTAACTAATATTTTCTCTTTTCTTTATAATAATGGTTATTTTTAACAGTCTTCCACAAAATAAAATAAACACATTTTAAAAAAATAAAAATACAAAATATTTTTACAGTAAATGAATTTAATACCTTCGAAAAGTAAGACTATTCATACAATGCATTCCAATTACTTTCTGTTTTTTTTAAAATAAATAAACTAATGAATTTTATATAAAAGGAAGACAACATGGATAAGAATATATATGGTGTAAAAACAATCAACATCCGTAGTGTTTCAAAGTTACTTTTAAAAGTTCTATATTCCATAATTAATAGCTTTACCTATGGGATTCCCATAGCTTTACAACTTGGAAAAGAAAGTCCTTTTTATCCCAAATTTTTTTTTTTACAATTTTTCCCCAAACTTTATCTAAATTTAAATATAAATAAATGTATATTTGATTGTATTAAAATTGACAAAATCATGATAATTCGTTGAAATTTTATTAATCCTATCATAAAACCAAACATACGTTAGATAATCTCACAATTTTAAAACAAGAAAACCATAGAATCATAGCAATTTCAAAAAAAACAAAAAGTAAATTCCAATATATATTTGCAACTCCTGGAAGCAATTATTGGTCATTTTTTTATTGCTCGAATTTATCAATGGCCAATATAGTGCAGAGGAGCAAAAGGACAAAACTTAGCTACAATACTATATTTGTCGTTATCTACTAAAAAACATATAATATGTGAACACAATGAAGTATTGAGGAAGTTATGAGCTTAAAATAAAGTTGTACAGTGTGTTGATATAACCATGTCTTTTTCGTTGAACAGTACTTACACCAATATAATAAAAACTCTTGGCTCTAATTATAAGTAGTATTTGGGAGAAATTTATAAATATTATTTCAATTTATCATATGCATTGTTTATTATTATTTTTATTATTTAAATATATCTCTTATTAATATTATTAATTTATTTTAAAATATAAAAAGTTAACTTTAATACATTTAAAATATAAATATTATTTTAAAAACATTAACACGTAAAATAAACACATTAATTATTGTATTAATTTTTATTAATAAAAGTGAAAAAAAAGAAGGAAGGCTTATAACAAGGGACATTTAGTATTTAACTAACTTTTGAATATGGATAGATATGTTGTCTTCGATCTCAGTATTCTCTCTTTAGCCTCATATATTTCGTTTTGTTCAAGTTTATTTGGTTAAAAATTCAAAGAGAATATATGGGAAAAATAGTCCAAAAATATATTATTTCAAAAGAAACTCCATCATCTCCCATATAATAAGGTTGAAGCTTTTCTTGGGACTTGTAAAACACATGACATAGTATATAATATATATTTTTTGACAAAGGACAACAGAGACAATTATTATATTCAAAATGATTGTTTGCCATGATAGCACAACATATAATAAAGACACAAGAGAAATTAAATATACATGGATGATTGTCAGTGATATATAGAAGAAAACCTAAGGTTTGAGAAGCAGGGTATGTTTTATGATGCATAAGTATGATGCAAATTTTCAATGATTTCATTACAACCTTGAATAACCTCTATGGTCTTCATATTGCTCCATGAAATCATCATTGAACTTTTTGAAACTATCCATAATAGCAGGCATTTCTTCCTCAGCTGGTAATATAGTTGTCCTCAAATGGAACACCCTATACAAAGTTTAGTACAAAGAATCATAAGAAAGTAAACCAATGGAATGTTTAGAGTCAGTTTACTTCTCATGTTTTCTGCTTCTATTTTCACTTATAAATTAAATATCAGAAAAGATGTTATTTCAAAACATTGTTTTCAGTATTTTCGATAATGCATTCTCTCTAGTTAGCTTTTATCTTCACTCTATTAAAATTAAAAAGAAAAATCAATAACAAAATGTTATTTCAACTACTCACATACGAAGTAAAAATTGAAAATGTTGTTGAAAAGGATTGTATTGTTCGAGAAAACTTTTTCTATTTTTAATCTTTATTTTCACTATGTTTCCATCTTTCTAAGCTTTGTATTGAAAAAAAAGTGAAAACAAGAGACAATTTTGTTAATTAAAAGTAAAAATAGAAATTGAAAATGAAAACACACCCTTATATGTTTTAGTTCTTAAAGTTTCCTTGTGAGGTATATTAAATGTCACTATGGTGGAAAAATAATTCTGATTTAGCCTAAAAATGGCATAGAAAAAGGAATAAACATGAGAAAATAAAGGGATGAGTGTGTACCCTTCTTTCTGTCCAAATCCTGAACCAGGAACAGTGGATATGCCAGTGGCTTCCAAAAGCTTGAGACAGTAGAAAACATCAGGAGCCTTTCCAGCCTGTTTAGCAGTCTCTAAAGCTTTTGGTGGCAATACAATTTGAGGGAATGAATACATGGCACCTGAACAAAACTCAAATGGATCACTAATAGTTTACCAGGCACAAAACAATCCGAAAAGGTCGTTTTGAAACACCGTCGTTTATACCTTCTGTGAAATTACAAACAACATTCCTGCAGCTGTTGAATCCATCGGTCATTATCCTTGCTCTTCTTCTTAGTGATCCAAGTATTCCTTTGCTGCATATCATACAGAATTGTCAATTTTTACTACCTAAAGAGCAATCTTCTCATGACTTCAGATCAGAGTCAGACATTTCGAAAGGCATGCGAGAAACAAAGTGAGACAACAAAGTAGATGATTAATGGAGTTCAAATACATAGTTAATTACGTTTAGTAGATGGTTAATGGATATAACAAAGTGTCGCAACTCATTAACCATCAACAGAAACAATTAACCACAATTTTGCATGTCATTCGTTAACCACAATTTTCAGTTGTATATTTGAACACAAATTATAGTTAGTATAAATCATGTGTATTTGAAAATCTCAATCATTGGAACATAATTTGGATGGTTATAATAAATATCATGTACAGTTGAATACCTGAAAATCGTGGTTATTGACGTTTAAAATTGTGGTTAATTATATTCGGCAGATGGTTAATGAGTAGTGACAGTGTATTATATTCATTAACCACCCATTGAACGTAATTAATCACATATTTGAACTGTGTTAACCATCTAAATTGTTGTCGATTTTTGTTGACATTTGTGTGTCAAAATCATTTCACTTTAGCAAATTAGTCTTTAGGATGATTACCTTTCCCTAAGATATTGCTCATAAGAAATATCTCCAGGTTTGGGTGGATTGACCATTAGTCCCATCTGTAAAACAAGGTAAAAATGTGGTAAAGGATGAGGAAAATGAGAGAGGGAAAAGAGAACAAGACTTTGCTAAAATTATATTTTGAACAAATAAGTCAAATTAAAAATATCAAACAGAAAAACATTCAGTGCTAACTCACAAATATTTGTGCTGGAACATTTGGACTAAGTGATATTGATGCAACTTTATAGATCTCATCAACTGTCTGCATAAGAAAATGAGAATCAAAGAAAACATCAGCAGTGTAGCTATAATAAAAGCATTCATGTGCTTTCACATCGCAGCGTAAGCTTCATTGATATTAGTTCATGACAAATCTATACTTTCCAAATGTTAAGAAATGCAAGAAAATTCAGTAACAACGGTTATGAAGAGACAAACCTCTGGAGAAATGTTGACCATTTCAAAATATCCACCCCGCTGTCCGCATTCACCATAATACCCTTTTGACACTGAGTGAAAAGAAACAAGCTGAACTTCCTTGCTCAGAGGTGGCCCAATGTCCATCAAAACCTTTATGAGTAACATAAAAACTACAGCATTAGCTCAAGAAAACAACCGAGGCAAGACATCGGATTAGCAACGCAGCAAAATATACCTTTTTAGAACTAATGAAGGGTCGTTCGTCCTGATATATATTTGTTTGGTAAACCTCATCTCCGAGCAAGACTAAATTTTCTTCGTAACAAAATTGCAAAACCTCTCGTAAATTCCCTTCACTAAGGCATTGACCAGTAGGGTTTCCAGGATTTATGATCACCATTGCTTTAACCTGATCAAATTGTAGAATGTTAAAAATATAGTTCATCATTGTGCAATTTAGTCACAGCAGAAATACAGTACCAAGAAAAGTATTAATAACAATTGGTTTGAATATGAGAAGATTCATGCTTTTCACATTGATTTAATATCTTCCAAACATTTAAGCATTCACTTTTTGTAAGTTCTATCTACAAATAGAGTGGAATTTCACATTGGTGAAGAAAAAACACATACAGTTAATCCTTTACGGCGAGCCTCTGAAACTGATCTACGAAGTTCATTAGTATCAAGACCCCAATTCGCTGTTTCTTCAAGGTAGTACGGAACAAGAGAACCACCAAGAAGAGCAATTGTTGCAGAGTAGAGTGGATATTGTGGGACTGGAACCAAAATCTGGCAATAAAAAGTGTTGGAAAATTGTTTGAAAGGGCAATGTGACTACAAAATATAAGAATATGACTATATTACCCCATCTCCTTGGCCTCTAATGATGGTATTTAATATCTGCATCACAGCCTTGCTCGCACCATCGGTAAGATATATGAACTCCGGATCGCTACAAATATTGGAAGAAGTAATTAATCACTTTACCAAAAAAAATGGAAGCTAAACTTAAGATCCTTTATAAGAGGTTTTTAAAATACAAAATAGGAAAAAGTTGCAAGTACGAAAGCATAAATACCTTGGGTAACCATCACGCCTCTGTATGAACTCTGCCACTTCCTTCCTCACTCCTGGAACACCTCGAGAATCACTATAAGCACCTACAGTATAGCATTAGTTGCTGCACATTACTAGAGATTCTCATATCATAGAAAAGTCTTAATTCTTAAATATGTTTTAAAGAGAAGAACTGGAAAAATACTCCAAGGTGCAATAGTAATAGTAAGATGCAAGTGGATTACCACTAATTATATGTGAAAATTGATCAACTGAACTATTAGAAACAAACCATTCATGATTCTACATCTAGTAGCTTCAGCTTTTGGTCAATCTTTTCACCACCATTCTAATAAAATTTACACAAGGTAGAATGGACCTATGCAGTTGCATGCCATTCGAAGCCAAAGGGCTCTTGTGTGAGGGGTGTCGGATACAAAATAGTTCATTATCCTTTATCTAACAGCTTAAGTTTTCGGTATAGTTGGTTCTCATGACATAAACTATTTCCAAATATCTTGTAGGTGCAATCATATTCTTGAAGCAAGTTCTTATTGGCTTAACTGACAAGTGATCATGGATCCTCATGCAAGAAAAACAAACGATAATTAAATGGAAAACTCTGCAAACAGATAAAAAGGGTACCTCAAAATTTATGGTCATAGTCTGGCATTGCATCAAAAATCTAAAATTCAAACTAGAAATAACAAAACCTTGACAATTGTACTCCGTTAATGAAAGTTGTTTAATTTTTTTAGCAAGAGAATACCTAAACCACCCGATGTCAACGAGAGATACTGTTTAGCTCTTGCAATTGCATCAGCGGGGAATATCAGTCCAACGTTAGGATCATCAAGTAGGAAAGGAGCCTGGCACAAAGCAACAACCTGCCCAGGAAAAATTGTGATCGGTTAGCTGTTACAAAACACATTAGCATAATCAACAATAAAATACTTTAAGTAGAAATAATGTAGTTATGCCGAACCTGGCGAGGGAAGGTCAGTGGTTTCTGTCCCAAAGCATGTGGGTTGCCAACATTAGTGAATATAATCTGCCAATATTTGAAAACAAGTTATTATCTGAGCAACTGAACTATGAGGAGAGAAGTAAACTAATAAACTAATAGTATAAAGAATATGACTATCTTTACATTAACATATACTCAGCTTTTTTTGCAATCCAATCTCAGGATATATAAGTTTACCAGCAGATATTACTTTCTATATCTAACCTGCAAAATAATTTCTACTATACCTTTTTGCCCTCCTTCTGAAGCTCGGTAGCTCGAAGGTATAGTTCACCTCTGACAGCATACTGAGCCTTCTTCACATTTTCGTTTATCGACTCATAGTCTAAGGGTTTTGGTGGCATGGTGAAGTGGAAGATTTCTTGCAGATGTCACTAAAAGAATACAAAAAACAGAACTACTAACAAATTAAATGCCAACCAAAATAATTTAAAGAGGGAAAAGACTAAAGGAAAATAAGAATTGTCTAGTTACTACTCATGAAATAAAACATCAGAAAACTGCCTTATTCTACTACATGTTATATGTTTTAAATTAAAAACTTAGGGATGTCACTGCAATCTTATTGATTTTTCAATAACAGAATTCAAGCAAACTAGTGAAGTAAAGACTGACATGCTAGATGCATAGGAAGGAGGCATAGTCCCAAAATCATACGCAATTAGATCCTCTCTGCCCCTCCTATCTCTCAAGCGAAATCGCATCCATCCGATTAGTTCAATGACTAAGATATCTGGCTAGAGAGGATGGAGAGCTAACTTTATCATAGATCACATGCTATGTACACTTGGTGCATGTTTGGATTCACACTGAGCCACCGCAATTTTGCCAGAAACTGCACTTTGAAGCTTCAACAAAATCGTGGTGCTACTGTAATTTTGCCTAACTTGCCCAAATCAAAAACTACATGATATCAACTGAAATTGATTTTTCCTCTATAATTAATTCTAACTCGAAGTTAGGATCTGTAGTTTTTAACTCCAAACCTAGTTTTACACTCAAGTTTATTTTTCAACTCACGTGAATACATCCAAACGAAAACAGTTTTAACTAAAGTCTAAAAATCAGTTTTTGAGAACACACGGTAGAACTGAGCACACATTAGTACTTTAAGAAACATAACATATTCCCTATGATGGAACAAATGCACTATCAACAAATTTGCATGATAATAGAGATAACAGAATAACAGAATTCAATTTCAGAAAAGATAGCAGAATCAAAGAAAACCAGCAAAAATGCAAAATCATGCGATATCTCAAATCTATCTTCCCCCCAACTCAAAATTAATGAAAATGACGAGACAAAGTATAGAAAAATTGCATCATAAAGTCGACAAAAACCAGAGTCAAATCATGACACCGTTCGCAATCCATTCCAAATTCCTGAAGAAACCCCATCAAACAAAACCAAAATTTGATTTGAAAAACAAAAATGGGAATCAAGGATCCTTAAAATTAACAGAAACCCAATTGACACAAAAGGAAAAAGATTCGATTTTTATCTTTTAATTTCAACTGGGTGGTTTCATCATGTTTGTATGAATCGATCGCAGTTGAGAAACGTTACCTGCAGAATTGGTTTGAAGCTTTTGGGGACCCTAACAGTGTGTTATTATGATAACCTTAGATTGATAGAAGAAACACTCAGTGATGATAAACAAGAAGTATTATAGTTCACAATGTTATACATATGTGACAACAAAAGTGTGTGTTTTTATTTTTTGTCCGTAGCAAAAAGTTTAATTTATGTGGCAAGTGGCAGTTGTTGAACAAAATGGCAGAATCATAGCCACTGAAAAAAAAGGTTCAAATGGATTATTGAATTTTGCTAGAGATAATGCTTGTGTTAGAATTGTGGCCTAGCTTTAGGCTTAAAGGGTTATGTCAGTAGATAACAAGGCTCTGGCTTTGAGTTGAGTCTCTCTTATTGTGTTTTGACAAAATGTGTTGATGTCATTTTCTTTTGGTGGAGTGGTTCATGTTTGTTTGTTTGATTGTTTGTTTTAGGATATGGTCTTTAAATTATTCTATTTCACTCTCTCTTCTTTGTTCTTTACCTTATTTTTGTAAAATGGTGGAACTTTTATTTATGTCACAGTGTTTCGCTGAAAATTCAATGCAATAATAGCAAAAAATTAGAATGATAATGTTACAAAAATTGTCAGTGATCATACAAATCCTATTCTTATTCAGTAGCTTTGCCTCAAGTTGGAGGTGATAAAATGAATCAACAGTTTAAAAAAAAATGACTTTTAGATGTTGAGATTATGATATTAGAGCTATAGAGAGTGTGTGAGAAGTCATGATTGTAGCATCCCCTATATGTTTATATGTATATATATTACTAATTAATTCATAATTTTTGTCATGTTTTATATTTTACTTTTATAAAATATTGGTCTTGAAATATTTTGGAACAAAATTTTATTTAGTTAATATCAAGAATGATTTTGTATGATTAAATGCTTTAGAAATGTATAAACTAACAATGTTTTGGGCTTTTTACTATATACATGCACAACCACTTTTAAGAGCACTTTTAAGAGCTTATGCTTATTTGCATCCTTCATTAACCTCATTTGTGTATTCTTTTATTATTAAACATCTTCCTCTCATCTCAACTTATTATTATTCATATTGCTTTTATGATTAATATATAATATATTAATAATAATTTTTTTTGTTAATATGAGTGAAATGTTCAAATACACTGCAATAATTATTTAGGTATTAAAAAAGTACATAATACAAGAGGAAGGTAAAAACATGTAGAAGAAGTATCTACAAAATTAAACTTATTTTTATATAAAAATTTGTCTAGTCCAATATAGAAAAAACTTTAGAGTATAGTAACCACTTATACAAATATTTAGTTGTCTCATTCAATAATATTAATTAGGGACAAATCCACCATACATGTATTCAATACATATCATTTTACCATTAGAATCAAACACATAACAAGATAAATGTTTATCCTATCACTAGAATGGTTCTGTTTGTTTAAATCTTTCATAAAAAAAAAAATTTTTAAAGTATTTAATTTTTTGTTATAATTTTATTAAAAGAGAACTAAAAATAAAAGCTTCATACAAGAAATTGGTTTCAATAGCTTCTCATAAAAACTCATTTTAAGTATTTCTTCATTTGTTGCAACTTTTTTTTAGATACTAAAATTTCAAAAACTGCTTAAAATGGAAAACTATTAATTTTAAGTACCTTTTCATAAATATCATTTTCGAGATGTATTTATATATATAAGTGATTTTTATTATGTTGAAAATTTTAAAAATAAATATCTAAATTATTGAATGTAAAAATTATTTTGTAATTGATAACAAATAAATTTCAAATAACTTCTATTTTGAGTAAATTCTGATAAAAACCACTTTTAGTAATATGAAGTTAAAACCATTTTTCGTTTAATCTATAACCAACTGAACTCCATATCTTTTATTATTCTACACTCTATTATACCATATCTCTATCATATATTGTATACTTATCAAACATTTCTTTGGGTCAAATATACTTAAGAGACCAATCATAGATAGCAAGGTTCATTGATTATTAGCCTGAACCCAAGAATGGATGTGTAGGTTTGGAGTAAGAAAACTAATTTTTTTATTTATAAGATTTTTCAAAATCAAAAGTCCATAAATTTTGTTTTATTAATTAAAATGTGTATTTTAAATGTCGAGTTTGACTGATCCAAACACATAAACGTGAGAGAAAGGCCCTGGAACCTAATTTCTGGTGAGGAAATGGGATTTAGGCATTTCCTTTTCCCTCTAGTTACAGAATAAATAAAATGCAATATTTCTTAATGAAATGAAATCACTGAATATTTTGGTATTAATTTCTCTATATTAGTAATCCCCATTCTCTTTTCATCATATTAATCCCCCTTCTCTTGCATGAAAAAAAAAATCTCAACTAAATTTGAAGAAATAGTATAATTAATAATTTAACATTTATCAATTTAATTAATACTTGAAAAAATTTCTATTTTTAATTTAACTCTTCTAAAATGAAAATTTGATAAATTAAATAAAACAATATTAATATTATAACCCTGTGATTAATCATGTCTACTTAATATTAATCATCTTATAAATTTTATTTTCCAAATCCTTCTCTAATTGGGTAATATTTTCTTTAAACAAAAAATTGGGCAATATGTTAGAAGTGAAAACTTGTTGCTGACTTTTTACTAAACCAGAAAATCCGACCTTTGAGTCTCAACAACTTCAAACAAATATCTCAAACCCTCTCACTCTCTTCTTCTCTCCTCCAAAAACAAAAACAAAATCGCTCTTCGTTCCAATTTTACTCCAAAGTGTGAAATCAGAAGCTTCGAGGGTGTACTGTGAAAATACAGCTTGATTTCTTGGACTCTTTTCTTTACTCATTGTTGATAGGGTTCTTTTGTGCTGCAACTTCTACCTCCAAGTATTCTTCCTTTTCTAATAATCATTTCCCAAACCCGACTTATACTTCGCAACATTAGTGGGTCTACTATACCCATATTGTTCAAAACAAAAGGTTTAAACGGGTTATCATATGGTTTCTCCTACATAAGGTAACCAAATTGTCTCAGAGCTACAATCGGATTGTAATTAATACATCATTTGGTTCCCATGGGAGGTACACTTGAAAAATCTCTGTTGAAAAAACCCTATAACGTTATGCTCAACAATCCATTTCAATTACACGATGAATAACCAAAGGCGAAAGCGTACCTGTCTGAATTGCCATTGATGAAATCCTGGGATGATGATGATAGAGCCAATGAATTGGGTGATCTTCCTCAGCAAAACACCCTGAAGACCTTGCTCTCTTGATGGGGATAGAGAGAACCAGAGAGTTTTCTCCTTAGGGTTTGTGAAACTGAATAGTCTTGTTGTGTTTGCCTTGGGGACCACTACCCCTATATATAACTATTATTAGTTATATCCCAAATTGCAGTATTTCTAATTCAGCCCCTCATTAAATTAGAAACTGCCTGGTATCTACACTATTAATTTTCATAACTATTATGCTCTTTAGTCATAAACTATTATATATTATTTGAACCCTAGTTTATTGGCTAATTATATAATGACCCTAACACATTTTATTAATTAATTACATATGTGACCCATAAATCTTACAATCTCCCACTGGTCACACATGTATCCTTAAGAGTGTGTTAGACTTTATGACGTCAAAAATGTCATTATAATTATCTTGAGCATAATCCAAATTTTTCCCGTTCATTAGTCATATCAGCACATGGAACCAAAGAGGTTTTCGTCATAATAAGCATAACTAAACCCATCAATGATCACCCGTACTGACACAACTAAATGACATAGACCCATTATGAAAAATGTAGCATGAAAATTACATGAAGTTGGTCAATGCATGTCAATTTTCAACTGGTCCTACTTTACTGAATGAGATCATACCATAACTTAAATGTAGAAAGTAACCAAAACTGAATACTTTAAACTTTATTTCTGATCAGAAAATCCAAATACAATGTATTTGTACTTTACAATTAAACATAGAACAAAAATTACATAATGGACGAAACTCCCACTAAAATCAAGATTCCTCAAACTGTAGCACACCCATGTGAGCAGTATGCTCATGACAGACCTTGGGTGGTATACCTTTAGTAAGCGGATCCGCAATCATGGAGTTTGTCCCTAAGTGTTCTATGGATATCTGTCCACTTTGTACCTTCTCTTTAACAACTAGGAACTTAATGTCAATGTGTTCATCTCAAAACCAAATGAGAGAATTACTTGATGAAATTTATGGTACCATTGACGAGAAGCCTGTTTTAGCCCATAAATGGATTTTCTTAGTTTGCACACCATATTCTTTGGGTCTCCCAACACAAAGATTTCTAGCTGCACCATATAGATCGTCTCATCAATGTCGCCATTGAGAAACGCTGTCTTTACATCCATTTGATGAAGCTCCAAATCAAAGTGAGCAACAAGAGCCATGATTATTCTTAAAGAGTCCTTCGATGAAACCGGAGAGAAAGTCTCTTTATAATCAATCCCTTCCTTTTGAGTATAGCCCTTAGCCACAAGACGTGCCTTATATCTCTCCACATTACCATTGGAATCCCGCTTGGTTTTAAAAATCCATTTGCAACCAATGGGTTTCACTCCTTCAAGTAATGAGATAAGTTCCCAAACTGAATTGTCTTGCATAGACTTATACTCCTCATTCATTGCTTCGATCCATTTATCTGAATGGGAATCTTGCATGGCTTGATGAAAGTTGACCGGGTCGTCTTCCGTCATGCCAACATTTTCCTCTACCTCATTGATAAATACTACATAATCATCCGAAATAGTATTTTTCCTTTCTCTAGTGGATCTCTGCAATGGAGCTGGTTCTTGAGGCACTTGTTCTTAAGGATCTTGAATTTGATCTGGATTTTGTTCTTCTTGAACAACCGTATCATCTTGAGTTTGTTCAATAATGGGAAAGTCAACTGGTGAAAGAATCAGTTCTGGAATTGTTACCGATTCTTCCTCAAAGACAAAATCTTTAACCTTAATCTTCCCCCCCAAACTCAATATCCTCAAAGAACGTTGTCGTTCCCGTCTAAAAAATTGTTCTCAATTTAGGATCATAAAATTTATAGCCCCTTGATTTTTCTGAGTACCCTATAAAATAGCTGCTAATTGTTCGGGGTTCAAATTTCTTTTCATTCGGCCTATAAGGCCTTGCCTCAACTGGACATCCCCAAACATGAAGGTGCTTCAGACTAGGCTTATGCCCAATCCAAAGCTCATAAGGTGTTTTAGCCGCTGCCTTAGTTGGTACTCTATTAAGAATGTATGCTACTGTTTTTAATGCTTCTCCCCAGAGTGACTCTGGCAAGGTGGAATGACAAATCATACTCCTTACCATATCCTTAAGAGTCCTGTTTCGTCTTTCAGCTACACCATTCATGTTGGATGACCCCGGCATAGTGTATTGTGGGACAATTCCATATTCCTCTAGGTATTTGGCAAATGGTCCCGGACGTTGTTCACCTGAACTATCATATCTGCCGTAGTATTCACCACCACGATTAGATTTGACCTTTTTAATTCTCTTATTAAGTTGATTCTCAACTTCTGCCTTAAAGGATTTGAACACGTCTATTGATTGGGACTTTTCGTGAATTAGGTAAAAGTAGGCATATCTAGAATAATCGTCTATGAATGATATAAAATATTGTTGACCATTCCAAGAAGGAGTTGGAAATGGCCCACAGATGTTCGTATGAATCAATTCTAAGACGTCTGGAGCTCTATATGCGCCTAATTTCTTATCTTTAGTCTGTTTTCCTTTAATGCATGCTACACAAACGTTAAAGTCTGTGAAGTCAATGGAATCTAAAATTCCATCTGACACAAGTCGTTCAACTCTATTTCTAGAGATGTGACCTAGACGCTTGTACCAAAGCACTCCTCAATTAAAATTGTCAATTTTTCGCTTAGTACCACGTGATTCCACACTCAAGGTTTCATTATAGTTAGCCACATTTTCTAAAAAATAAAGATTATCATAACCAGAAAGTAAACCGGTTCCAACAACATTCGAATTTAAAGACAGTAAATTCTTTATTCCTGAATGAATAATAATATCCTGATTTGTCCAAATAAGAAATAGAGACCAAATTCCATCTAAATGACGGTACAACAAAAGTGTCTTCTAAATCCAAATAATGACCGGAACTTAATAATAATCTAAATTTTCCTATGGCTTCAACTTCTACCTTCTTCCCATCTTCTACATAGATGCATCTTTCAGTATTACTATGCTTTCGGAAGTTCAGGTAACCCTGCATTGAAACACTGATGTTAGTAGTTGCACCAGAGTCTAACCACCAAGTGTTTCCAAGTACTGAAGCTAAATTAATCTCATAACAGACCAAAGACAAAATCATACCTTTCTTAACACGCCAAGCGTGATATTTGGCACAATCCTTCTTCACGCGTCCAGGACTCCTGCAAAAGAAGCAGTTGTTATCCTTAGTCTGCTTCTTTTGTTCTAGACCCTTAACAGCAGCTTTGTTCTTGGGCTCCTCGATTCTTTTCCTTTTGCCCTTGTCTTTAGAGATACTAGTAAAGTGAGCGCTTTTAGTCCTATCTTGCTTCAGCCTGTCCTCTTCTTGCACACATAATGAAATGAGCTCATTAAGAGTCCATTTCTCCTTTTGACAATTATAAGTCACCTTAAACTGACTGAATTGCGAAGGAAGAGACAACAATACTAAATGAATGAGTAAGTCATCTAACAACTCAAGCTTTAGTCCTTTAAGCTTAGAAGCAATGTTGGACATCATCATAATGTGCTCTCTTATATTTCCCTTGCCTTGATACTTCATGGAAATTAAATTCTGAAGCAAAGAACTTGTTTCAGCCTTATCACTTTTTTCAAAGCGTTTTTCCATCTCAACAAGGAAATATTTAGCTGTAACTATCTCATCCGAGACAGCACCTCTAAAGACCTCAGGAATGCCACGCTTTATGATCATAAGACTTATGGGATTTGAGCGATCCCATTTCTCATACTCTAATTTTTCTTCAGAAGAACTAGAGTCCGTAGGAGTAGGGGGTCGTTCAATTCTTAATGCAAGATCTAGATCCATGCAGCCAAGAACGATCAGAATGTTCTCTTTCCATTCCTTAAAATTTGTCCCATTAAGGACAGGAATAGAACTCAAATTTGCAGATATGAAAGCAATAGATGCTGTGAATTAAATAAAGAATGAAACTTAGAAACTCACATTATAGGAAAATAAATCAATAAATAAATAAATACATATGTTCAAATCATGGAATTTAACCCATCTCAAGATACCCAGTGCACCATTGGTGTCAAGTCTTTGGATAGTAACACCAACTGCTAGTGGTACTCTTGTTGCAACGATCAACTATTGACAATAAGACATGTCAAATAATAAACCTTCCTTTGGGCCGATTTACTGCTCGCATGTATACCAAATAATTGTCACACATTTATCATTGCAGGTGTACATGTGATTCTGCCAAATATTAACCTTCCTTTGGGCCGGTCAATACCCGCATGAATAAACATATACACAGCCATTTGACACTCTTCATGAGCAATTTAGACAAGAGAGGTCACTTTGGCGACATCAAGTTTCAATTAACTCATTCAAAATGTCAAACTTGACTTGAACATATATTTATTATATCCAAATAAAACAATATTTAAAAAAAAATATTGTTCACTAATATAAACTGTGTTTCATTAGTATTTGATAATTATTGTTTTATCAAAAGAAAAAATGATAATTATCAAAAAAAAAAAATTGATAGTTATCAAAAACTATGTATGAAATTTCAAAACTAGAAGAAACTCATTTTACGAAACTTATTTGAATTATATTAATTTAAGAATTGAATTTTTTTTTTTTTTTTGTATTCAGGTAGCCAAATGTGTTATCAACACATAACAACATTGAAGAAGGTTAAATTGCAACAAGCATTTCCAATAAATGTTATAGAATTAACAAACAACATAAAAACCTGCAAGTGCAAAAAGTTTTCCCTCTATATACAGATAATATCACACACAATCACGCAAGAAGAAATCCATATGCTAAAGTCAACACATACAAATTCAAGAGAAACAAACGACTAGCCAACACTGTTAATCAATAACAAAATGAAAAAATCATGCAATTCAACATTATTACCCAATATATATGATAAAAATGTTGAACGATCATAACAGAAAGTCATATTCCAATTTCCCAAATTACAAACCCTAAAATTTCAATCATGTCAAAATTCCCAAATTGAATCCTAAAAACAAAGACAATAATCGAATTTCATCATGAATTAAACATGGTAGGCTCTGATACCATTTGTTGAAAAAACCCTATAACGTTATGCTCAACAATCCATTTCAATTACATGATGAATAACAAAAGGCGGAAGCGTACCTGTGGGAATTGCCATTGATGAAATCCTGGGATGATGATGATAAAGCCAATGGGTTGGGTGATCTTCCTCAGCAAAACACCCTGAAGACCTTGCTCTCTTGATGGGGATAAAGAGAACTAGAGAGTTTTCTCCTTAGGGTTTGTGAAACTGAATAGTCTTGTTGTGTTTGCCTTGGGGACCACTACCCCTATATATAACTATTATTAGTTATATCCCAAATTGCAGTATTTCTAATTCAGCCCCTCATTAAATTAGAAACTGTCTGGTATCTACACTATTAATTTTCATAACTATTATGCTCTTTAGCCATAAACTATTATATATTATTTGACCCCTAGTTTATTGACTAACTATATAATGACCCTAACATATTTTATTAATTAATTACATATGTGACCCATAAATCTTACAATCTCTGCACTGACATATTAATTCCTCCGCCTCTTATTCTATATGATACCATGAAATTGTGTCCCCAGTACGGCTAGCTATACTTTGAGCCAATTTACGATTACTTTTAACTCCAACATGATACCCTTTCTTGAACATGTGAGACATGAACCAATTATACATCACTAGAACACAACATAAAATTGTTCCTCTTTTCTTCTCGTATTGCATGTGTAGAGAGTAGTATACATCAACAAGAACCACATGAACTGAATTTTGTTTATTTTTGTTAAAAGTCAAGAGGACATTGATGACATAAAAATCTATAAAACTATCAAGGTTTGAGAATAAAACAATACCATAGATAATGAGAGCCAAAAAATCTATAAAAGTACCCCCATTCTTTTCTTACGGCTAACTCTTGGCACTTTTGCTCTAGACATTTTCTTATTCCCATATCGACCAAGTCCAATCTTGCATTGATATTGATGTCATCCTTAGACTTTCTTAGAACATTGAGTAACGTACCAATAACAATATCAAATACATTTTTTTCAATATGCATCACATCGAGAAAATGTCTTATATACAATGACTTCCAATATGGCAATTCAAAGAAAATTGACTTTTTCTTCATCTTAGTTTTGCCAAGCTCTCCCGCAAAAGGTTTGTCAAATTTATTGGTCAAACCTTGTACTTTTTCAAATATTTGATATTGAGTCGGTGCTAAAGGAACAATACCTTCCTCTAATTTTCCATTGAATGCATTTCTTCACCCACGATATTGATGACTAAAAGATAAAAATCTATGATGTCCAAGAAATACGTTATTCTTACAATGTTTCAACTGCATCAAATATGTACTCTCATCACATATAGGACATGCACACTGACCTTTAATGCTATATCCTGATAAATTACCATATGTTGGAAAATCATTAATTGTGTCGAACAACATAGCCCTCAAAGTGTAAGTCGTAGATTTCTTGACTCTCTTATGAAATCAGGATACTTGTGATCAATTTTTACCCATTGTGGAGAATATGCAGGGTGTTGAAATTTTCTATCTCTAATTCTTTCATATGCATGTCATGTCAAGTATTTTGAATCCTCTTCATTGCGATATATGCGTCTAAATCTTGATATTATAAAAAAATACCACACGACTTTTGCTGGAGTAGATTATTTCTTCTTATATTAAAAGACATTGCATTTCAGACACACCTTTAGTAATTCATATTTATTTCTAAATAAAATGCAATCGTGAAGACACATTTGAACCATTTCGTAACTCATGCCAATAGAACACAAAATTCATTTAGCCTCGTAGGTTCGACTAGAAAGTTCATTATCATCTGAAGTTCATTATTAACATATCTTTTAGGAATGTTAATAATTATGTTAAGTTTTTATCAAATCATCAATAACTTTAATATCGCTGACAGTCTTGTGAATTTAGTACAACCATTAAATAATAGTTTCTTTGCATCACTCAACAAACTCTCAAACATTTTAGGACAATCTTGAAAATATTTTTCAATTGGTTTTGCAATCTCCTCAACTCAGTCCCACTCATATGTATCCGTGTCGAAATCATTTGAAGCATATGTCGAACTATTCTCAAAATTAGTATTCCTTTTTTTTTCCTCTCACCATATCTTATCCACACATGTATAGCTTTGATCAATTCCATACCATACTAAATGTCCTTCCAATTGATCTGCTCTAACGCGTTTTGCAAAACAATATTTTAAACAAGGACAAATGATTCAATTTTGATCTTTTGCATTATTCACTGCAAACTCAACAAACTTTTTCACTCCATTTGCATACTTTTTTGACAATTGATTGACAGATATACATTTTCGATTCATTTTATATGACCTATATGAATACTGTGTTACACAAATGATAAGATACTGATAACATTATACCAATTTATAGTATATATAGTCTAATATTGGAAAATGGAAACCAATGTTATGCATACAAGTTTGATTTCAAAACAGAACAGATCAGACATATTTTATACGATTTATTAGGTAATAATTTATTTGATTTATCAAAGTTATGTCATTTACTATCACGTAAAATTTTATATGATTTATCAAGTAACAATTTATCAGTTTTAGTGACAACAACAAATTAATAAATACAGTACCTGAGACAATAATCACTTATTAGAAATTGACACACAATAGAAGAGCAATAGAGGGTTCAATGAGAAGACGACATACATTAGAAGAGAGGAGGGTTCGTAGGGTTAGAGATAGAAAGAATTTAATATGTTTTTATTTATTTAAAGGGAATTAATTTTATCAAATACGCACATTTTTACGAAACTTATATACAAAGCACTCTAAAAGACCCTGCAATTGTGTAAAAGCGCTACATTATATTCAAAACGCTCTAAAAGCATTGTAAACATAATGTGGTAGCCGTATAACTTATAGTGCTTGTATACAATTGTTGTATAAAGCGCTATAAACAATATGTGAGAGCGCTATGTGACCCTACAACAACGTTTTCAATAAAAGTGTTGTAAACATTATGACCCTATATGACCTACAACAGTGCTTTTGAGAAAAGCGTTGTTGTATCATCCGTTAATCATACAACATCGCTTTTAGTAAAAAAATGATGTAAAAGGCGCACTGTAAAATATCAATTTTGGCATAGTACATGATGTACATCAAGAAGGCTACCACTACGCAACCTCGAAAATAAACTTAAGTGTTGTTCAAACCCGGGTATAAGGTTTGATAGCATTTCAACAAGTGTACTGAATCGTTGCAAGTAATAATTTAATGGTAGTACCGCGTGTCGAACTCAAGAATTGTATTTTACTATTGAATTATATTTAATTACTAAAATTGAACAAAAAATTCTCAAATTAATTGAAATAATATTTAAAATTAACAACAATAATAAAATTGATCCTTTATAATAAGAAAAATGTCATAAAAGTTTCACTTCGAATCCAACATTGGTGTCTAATTTGATCCTAGTTACTGAATTCCTTTATTGAATTATTACCGAATTCTCTTTACTATTCTTGCCCTAATTTCTTAATGACATAACCTTTAATTCCAAAGTAACCCCTAATTCCTTAGTGGATTTAAGATTATAATTAAGCCTTATCGTACATGAATTCTCTTGTTAAACTATTGTCTTTGCTTAATTGGTTTATTGACCTGCATCTATCCCTATACTACAAATTCATGAATTTCTCATCTCAAACATTCGTAAAGTCCACTTCCGTTTAAAAATATAAATCGTAGAACATTTTAATATTGATCAAGCAATAAAAAGCATTAAGCATAGAGATGAGAAAAATAATTCAATAAACTCATTCATATAACTAGAAATCAAATCATAAAAATAAGGGTTTTATCTTGTTATGCTCATCCATAACAAATAGGGTTTAGATACTCATAATAGAGATAGAAAAGATAGAGATTAGAGAAGAATTATAAAAAATATTCATGAATGATTCTTGATAAAACTGCTTCAATAGTGTTAGAAACGATTGTCTTTGAGTTTCTCTTCTAGGGCACAAGTCTCCCAACTTCCCAACAGTAAAAAAGATCCCTAAAAAGTGAGAAAAATGAGTTTTTATATGTTTTGTTGTGCATCTCGCGCTTCGGATGTGAGACGACAGGTCTTTAGCGCTGAAATGCGCTTCAGGTGCACTCCAAGCGCACACCATATTATGTCTGGAGTTTAGTGCATTTGTCTCCTCTTTTGAGTCTGAATTCAGTTTCGGTCTCTTCATTAAAGTTGTAGCTATAGGTCTTAGCTTTCATTTGCACTTGATTTGACTCCAAGTGGACATCTACAACTCCATATATGACTAAAAAAGTCCATATAGGTCATGTTGATTTCTTACCAAAATTCAGCACTGCATTATAACAAACTAACAACACAAAACTAAGAAAAATCTCTACTTAATTAAGGAACATAAACATTTCATTAAATCAAAAAACTAAAATTAACAAAATATATCAAATAACTCCTTAAATTAACTAATGAATAAAAGATAAATAAGACTAAAAACAATGAAAAATATGCATATGATAAAGAGTCATCAAGGTTCTACTCATAAGTGTGTGTCTTAGTAAAAGTATAGAGTGTGGAATAAGTATAATTCAATAGCTCCATAATACTAATAAATATATATATATATATATATAATAAATAAATAAATATAATAAAAATAAAATAAAAAAAGATCTACTAGCTTGAAAGAGTATTATAATATCAGTTAATACTTATTAAAAAATAATAAACACAGAAATTAAAAGAAAATGAAAAACAAATAAATATAGAAAAAGTTAAAAAATATGCATAATTAATTATGTTAGGCTTGACTCTCTAAGTGTTCCCAGTGAAGTCAACAGCTGTCCTTGGCTAAAATTTCGAATTCAATGGAGTCACTACCAACATTTATTTTAGGAAAAATATTGGGAAACCCTTAAAAAAGAAAAAAAAAATGGTATTTGAAACTAAATTTTGAATTCGGGAGTCGATTATGTGTAGGAAATGTATTAACACCCTACAACATCCGTTAAAATACAGTTCTCTCTCTCTCTCTCTATATATATATATATATATATATATATATTTCTCCATTTCTAAAATGAAAATATAATTTTTTTTTTTATAAAAAGACTCTAATAAAAAAAAAGTATATTTAAAACATAGAAGAATTTTTTTTTATATCATTATGTTTGACAAAGAGTGCAATCTTGCTCCTATGTATCTCCCGGTGTGATGGATAAATCAAAATTACGTAGTTTCTTGGTTAGAAAATGTGGATGCATTGATTGTTTTCTAAAGAAAATTTGTTTTGTTATATATAAAAAAAAGTTTTGACGAAAAAGAAAATGAACTTGTTTAATTTGAATAATTACTTTGAAATGTGGGTCTTATGACTATCAAGTTGTGCAACTCGTATCTCAAAAACTCATAGTAAAAATATGTCTTATTTAATTAATACTTTTAAGAATATTTTATTGATTAATTTGTTTACCGAAATGAGTTTTAGGACTACAAGCTGTCACAACTTGTGTCCTAACAACTAAAAAAAATATAAATAAATAAATAAAAGAAAATCACATTCTTTTAATATCTGATTATTAAATATTTTTTGGACGATCCTACGAAATAAACTAGCAATTAAAAAAAGTAAAAAGATAATGAATATATAGCTAGATCGGTCAAAACAAACACAACATTTGAAGTTGAGTAATGTGACCATACTAAAAAGTCAGGAAATTGTCCATATTTATGATTTAATATTATAGTTTATGTTAGTTGGGGGACCTAATTGAAGTTCGCAGATTTTGGATCAACAATTTGTAGATGAATATTAGATAACCCTAAAAGAATTCATTCATAAAGACTTTGAAAGCTAAAACTTACAGCTAGACGATTACATATTGTAATGATGTCACATGCATCACATATTTCCTTCTCATAAGTGCATTTATTCAATTTATTTGTACACTTTTTATTGTCACCAGCAACTATTTTAAGTAAGTAAATTTTATTTGTTGAAGGGATACATTTATTTATTTATTTATTATGCTATGTTGCATTGCATTGCACACAGGCTCTAAAACAACTCAAGACAAATTTTTAAAGCTTGCACGATACCTTAGCATACCTAGAGCACGCCACCCTCTTTGTCTTAAGTCTTATTATATGTACTCTTTCTCTGTAATAGTATTTTTTAATTTCAACTTTAGCACACATATCCTTGAGTTGAGTATGTTGACAAACAAATATTCTTTTAGTTGATTCTAGTATAACTAACTAGTTAGCATTTATTAACAAGAAAAAAAAACTCACTCTTAATATTTTATAATTATAAAAAAATATTGAGTCCTACTATTACTATTATTCATTTCAAGGATTTTGGGTAAAAATAACTAATCATCTTCTCCAACTCTTGTTGATCCATTATTTACTCAAAAGATGTTTTTTTTTTTCAACAAATAAATAGTTATTGTTAAATGTGTAGGTGTCTTTCTCTGTATAAATATATGTTTGGTGGCGGTGGTAATGGTGGTTGGTTTTCTAGAAACGACATCATCAAAGGTTTGAGTCTTTAGTTATATTTTTACTTTCTCATTCATAACTCATTTTGTTTATATTTTTACAAACCAGAATCTTATATTTGTATAACAACAGAGTAATTATAATATAAAGAGAGAAAGAGAAAAAATATATATACCTTAATTCTTTTTATTGATTTTTTGTTTTTAGTGTTTGTTTGAAAGAGTTAATATATGATTTTTCTAAAAAAAAACGAGTCCTCGTTTGAAAATCAATCTACGTCATAGAAATTTTTATTTTATTTAATTAATTAAATATATATTATTATGTATTATACTCTAATATTATTATTATTGTAATTTTAAAAAATAATGAGACAAAATATATATCATTTGTTACTTTTAACTATATTATTTTTATGCGTTGTTTTGTATTTGTATACATCTTTATATACATATTTTTTAAATTTTCATAAAGAGATATAAAATTTGACATATTATTATAAAATAAATATTATTAATTTTTTATTAGTTTAACAAAATTAAGATAGTATAATAAATCTTTTCAAAAGTCCATAAATTTTATCTTATTAATTAAAATGTGTATTTTAGATGTCGAGTTTGGCCAATCCAAACACGTATTTTTATGGATGTGAAAAGATGGAAGATAGGAGAAAAAACACATAAACGTGAGAGAAAATGGGATTTAGGCATTTCCTTTCCCCTCTAGTTACAGAATAAATAAAGTGTAATATTTCTTTATGAAATGAAATCACTGAATATTCTGGTATTAATTTCTCTATATTAATAATCCCATTCTCTCTTGAATGAAAAAACAAACATCTCACTTGAAGAAATCGTATAAATTTTATTTTCCAAATCATTCTGTAATTGGGTAATATTTTCCTTAAAAATAACATAAAATTGGGTAATATTTTTTAATGAAAACTTGTTGGTGACTTTTTACTAAACCAGAAAAACCCGATCTTTGAGTCTCAAGTGGCGGTAACCGCCGACAATGGCGGCCACGCCACCTCCTCCGTCATTCTCGGCAACTTCAAACAAATATCTGAAACCCTCTCACTCTCTTCTTCTCTCCTCCAAAAACATAAACAAAATCACTCTCCGTTCCAATTTTACTCCAAAGTGCGAAATCAGAAGCTTCGAGAATCATCGTAATTGGACAATTGAACACGTATCCAACATGAACAGAGATTCTATTCTCAACAACAACAACAATTCTTCTTCTCTTTCACCTTCTTCTTTGGTCTCTGCTTCTTCTTCTCTTTCTCAACTCCCTATGAAGAATGCTAAAAAGGTTGTTCTTTTCTACTGTGCCGAAACCCAATCTCTAGCTGAGAAAATTGCCTCTGATTCTGATGCTATTGAACTTCGTTCCATCTCTTGGGGGTTCGTTCATTTTTCTTACTATTTCTTATTCGCATTGTTCACTTTTATTTTTGTTTCAGTTTTTATCAATGTGGTTGTCTTTTTACGTTTTCCATCAATTTCATATATCCCATTTTTCTAATTTTCTCTCCTTTGATTTAATTGGCATTGTTTTGGTTAAAAGTTTTGAACTTGGTTGTAAGTACCCATTATAGTAGGGTTCTTCCTTTATGAGCCGAATATATATATTTGGGATCCATTGGTAACAAGTATTTCTGATTGTAGATGAACTTATAGGGGATAACTGATAGCATATAGGAGATAAGCTAGCAAATGGAGTTTGAAATGTAGCATATAACAGAGAAGCTATCTTATATCGGATAATGTTTAATTTAGCTGATTGAAGATAGGAGATGAATTAGCAAATTGAGTTTGTGGTTAGTGAGATTAGCTGTTAAGCTGATTGCTAAATATAAAATTTGATAAAAAAATACTTTTCATTAATATTTAACTTTTGTTCAATTAAGATAATAGGGTAAAAATAAGAGAAAAAAATGATACGGTATTAACTTCTAGTAAGAAAACACTAGAAGGACCATTACCAAGAAGAAGCAGCTTTGCTCTACGTTGATCATTTAAACTTATATGCTATAAGTTGTATGTGTTGCCAAACTGAGCGTTGGAACTGTTGACTTTAGTTTTTAAGATGCCACTTTATGAATAGCCTTGATGCCTAAGGTTTATTCAAATGCTGTTGTTATGGTACATTGGTTCGGGTTTTTTATTTATTTTTCCTAGCATGTTTTTGAGTATATTTATTTTTATGGTTTTACTGAAATGCTCTATGCAATTGAAAACTTCAGAAAGTTTCCTGATGGCTTCCCCAACATTTTCATTCCCAATGCTCAAGGAATTCGTGGACAGCATGTGGCTTTTCTGGCCTCGTTCAGTTCTCCAGCCGTGATTTTTGAGCAGATTCCTGTCATTTATGCATTGCCAAAACTGTTTGTTTCCTCATTTACACTTGTGCTTCCTTTTTTCCCAACTGGAACTTCTGAAAGAATGGAAGATGAAGGAGATATTGCAACCGCTTTTACTTTGGCCAGGCTTTTGTCGAACATACCGATTTCTAGAGGAGGACCAACAAGTTTGGTCACATTTGACATTCATGCCTTGCAGGTGTATTATTGGTAGTAGAATTGCTTTCTACAAATTGTTCTAGGTGTGTGTTTGGTGAATGCTTGTCATTTGTCATTTTTAATGAAATAGATTTCTTAAAATTGATTTAAGTTTGAATGAAATAGATTTCATAAACTTTGTGTAAATTTTTTATCCTAACACAAAAACTACGTTTTATCATTGCCCGTCAAGCCGAGGTTCGGACTCAAAATCAATTTTATTCAACAAAAAAATGTCTGTATTGTTTTTTTCCAAAAATCAACGCTGATAGTTTCTCTGTGAAACCAAACACACACTTTGTTGGTCCATATATTTTTCGTTGTCTCGTGAAATTCCTGCTCATAATTATTTGATAATTTGTTTTAATTCAGGAGAGGTTCTACTTTGGTGATAACATTTTACCATGCTTTGAGAGTGGCATACCATTGCTTAAAAGAAGGCTCCAAGATCTGCCTGATTCTGACAATGTGAGATTTTCACTTATACTTAATTCTTCTCTTTGATTTTTTTTTTTCGTCTTTTTAATAAACTGTTCTGATTTTTCCTTGTCTGCTTGCGGTCATGTAAATTACTCGGATCTTTTTAATTTGCTTCAATCAGCTTAACAAATATCCTGTTGTTTTAAATCTTGATAAATCTTCTATTGTTTCAAACTTAAACAGTATTATGTTTATATTTGATAGATTTTGATTGAAAAAGTGGATGAGAATTATTGTTTTTAAACTATCCCATATTCAACGAAAAGTCATGCTTTTTTGTTTCAGATATCAATTGCTTTTCCTGATGACGGTGCTTGGAAACGATTTCATAAACAATTGCAGCATTTTCCAACGGTATGGTATATTGTTAATCTAGCCATGTTTCTCAAATTTAGTAAAAGTCATAAATATTACACTGGTACTACTGTACTAGTCTACAAGCTACTACTGTGAAAATGTATTAACCTGCAGCAACTGTTCTGTCTGTTAGCACTTACCCAATGCATATATGCAGGTAGTTTGCGCAAAAGTTCGGGAAGGAGATAAACGGATAGTTCGAATTAAGGAGGGAAACCCTAAGGGTCGCCATATTGTGATTGTTGATGATTTGGTTCAGTCAGGTGGAACCCTGATAGAATGCCAGGTATGAAAAATTGATGTTTGTGAATTCGACGATTTGTACATGAGATGAAAATTGGAAATATGATGTTTTATTTATTATAGCAAAGGCGCTTCCTATTTTTTCTTGGTAACTTGTAAATTTTTCATTTTTCAGAAAGTTTTGGCAGCTCATGGAGCAGCTAAGATAAGTGCTTATGTGACTCATGGAATTTTTCCAAATAAATCATGGGAACGCTTTGGGCACGATAATGGCGGTATTGCTTGCTCTACTTTGCTCATTAAGCCATTTTGATTGCCTCTGAAGGAAAATAATTTCATCTGAAAAGTTTATTGATTAATTACACTAATTCATCGATTTACCAACATTAAGTTAAAAACATGTTAACCTGTTTTCTTACATTATTTTGATTTAAAGTTTAATTTCTATACACTATCAGAGTAAAAAGTTTTATATTGTCTCAAAATCACAATCAATTATAAGTATCACTTTAGAAGTAGTTACAATTATAATCAAACATTCATAATGATCAGATGATTGATTGACAATATAAAAGATCTGTGCATATAAATCAAAAAAATCTCGTTAGGTAAGTTTACACTTTCCCCTCTCACACTCAGTAATTTATGATTTTCCATGCACAGGACATCCAGAAACTGCATTCACATACTTCTGGATCACAGACTCATGCCCCTTAACAGTGAATGAGGTGATGCATAGGCCACCATTTGAGGTTCTCAGCCTAGCAAGCTCTATATCAGCCAGTCTCCAAATCTGATATTATAATTTTCATCTTATTCTCTAAATAAAATGGAACCAGAAGACACATAGTTAAGGTTATTAGTAGAAATAATAATAGTGATAATAAGAGTTGAGCTCTTTTGGTTTGCGGCTTATGGTATCTAGAACTTGCAAGGGTACTTATATTGGCTTATTCTTGTTGCTATGTTATCTCCCCAACTTTATCATGAAATTTTCTAATAAAAAAAAGAAAAAATATTGGTCGTTATGTCGTGGTGTTTGATTCTTTATAGATTTAGATTTTAGATTATGTGCAGTCACCTATTTCTATTTTTCTTTTGGTTAGATTTAAAACAACTTTAGAATATTTGTTCTATATTACTTGCTGCAAAATGCAAATATTAGAGAGAAAAATTCCAAAACAAAACCATACAAAAAGTCATCCTTAATTTTTTTGGTAAAAGAAATCATCCATCATTGCATCACACTATCATGACAAAAAAGAAAAACAAATTGAACCAAACATTACAATTTTCAAATACTTATGTTAATTAAACAACACATTGAATTAATTAGTGGACCTACAAGTCTTCCTCACTTCACCATCAGTCCCAGTTGAAACATTCAAAGAACTCAACTTATCCATAACCTCAGCAAACCTCTTTTGCCACAAACCTTCATCACCAGCCATCTTTTGAACAACAGGAATTGTCCTAGAATCATTAAGCAAATGAGCATCAGTTATCAAAACCGTCTTGTTTCTTGTTATCATATTCTTGTAAAACAAGTTATCGAGCACGGTTGGCGTCTCATCAAAATTAACAGGAGGGTTTCTAAATTGTTGTGTCCCAGGATTCTGGCATATCTGCTGAAACTCATTAACCACTGGAGTTGGAAGCGTAGGGTCAGGTTTCCTTGTGTTAGCATAATTGTAAATTCTTTCCATGAAAACATCACAATGAGCTGAACCAACTGAATGAGCACCAAGTAAGACAACCATTTCCTCAATTGAGAAACCTTTTCTTGTAAAAAGTTCAACCATTTTTTCCATTGGCCAATTAGGCATTGGAAGGTTGTCGTCTTCGGCGACCGATGCGAGGGAATAGGTCGAATCTCTACGACCTCCGAGGGGGGGTCTTCGAGGTAAACCGGCAATGGCCATTCCTTCGTTGACTGAAAATGCTAATGTATCTGAGCATGACACTATTCCTGGACATTGTTCTTCTAGCTTGGATTTTATGTCATCAATTATATCAGCACCTTTGAGGAGTTGACCATTGAACATGGAACTTTTTTCTACTTTGTCTCCTGTTGGTGTGTAGTCTAGCAAGATTGATGCATCACATCCCTGTATTTTTTTTTTTAATCATGGCTAAGATGAGTTTTTCATAACATAGATCATAGTTTGGTTTCAAAAAATTAATTATTTTTTTTACATTTTCTAATAGTTTTAATAAGATTTCACTGTTCAATGTAAATATATAAAAGAAGAAATAAACATACAAATTTCACACAAAAATTAGTTAAAATATTTTTTGTTTAAATGTGTTTTTTAATCAGGTAAATATATCATTTTTTACACAAATTAAAAATATATTATTTTAATAATATCATTGGAACATTTTTTCATGAATTTTTTTTATTAATCTCTATTTTATTTTTTTACAATATAAGTATTGTTTTTTGAATTTGAATTATATAAAGTTAAGAATCGAAAGATTCAACTCAATTTTACAATCTGACAAATACACGATCAAAATATGAATCGTTCGATCTTGATTTAATTATTTGATTAAAAACTCTGCGACCATCATATTTAATTAATTGTTAACATCATAATTTATTTGTCATGACTAATTTAAGAAATATAATAAAAAAGAAAAAAAAAGATAGAGTTTAGAAAAGCTTACAACAACGAAGCAATCATGAAATTGAAGACGAATGAGGTTAGCAACTGCATTTGGATTTGCCTTATAAATCTCAGCAAAAGCACCAGCTACAATATTTTCAGCATTGGGACAACTGTCCTTATAGAACCCTACCCTAAGGTTACCATTATTATTACCATCATTCCCAAGTTTTTGATTTTTATCTTGGTTTTGTTGATTATCTTGTGGTGGTTGTTGTTGATCATAATCAGTTGGAAATCCAAATCCATATGGAAGAGCCATTGAAGGAACGAAAACCAAGTTGAACAAAAAAAGGGTCACAAGTATAATACTTGCCATTTTCATTTTTTTAACAAAAATAAAATAAAATGTTGAAATGGGTGTGTTGGGGTACAAGTTTACACCAAAGAAAAACAAAGGGACAATAACCTTTTATAACCAAATGAGTTTGAAAATTTTAGTTTGTTATTATGGATAGATTGTTTATAATAGTTTTTTTGTTTGTTTGATTCATGAGGTAGCCATAGATAGCTCTAAGAAAAGTTAAATTTGGTTTGAGCATGCATATGTGCAATGTTTAAACATGTTGTGCTCTATATATAGTTAGCATTTAATTTTATTGGTTGTTTGCTTATCCGTTAGAATAGGAAGTTAAGGCCAACTTTAGGGGACTCATGCACCTTTGAGCTTTCTTAACCAATATTTTTTTGTTAATTTTTTTCCTTCTACTTAAGCATATTGACAAATATATATAGTTTGTTAAATGGAAAGTCTCTCTCCATTGTTTTTATCATAGTTTGTATTTAGTTCATCATACTACATTGGGAGAAGTTCAATTTTAGGAAATTGTAGAATCCACAAGTGTTATTGAAAACCAACCCATGTCTCTTTAGTATATTTTGTTTTCACTCACATATTTCATAAGTTTTTAAAAAAAAAATAAGTGAATTATACTTAACTATAAAATATTTAACCATTTTTAGTTATAACTTGCTATATTCCTTCTGAAAAATAAACTGGCTAAAAAATCTCATTTATATTGTATTAGTACTACTGTTTACCAAAAAAATATGTACATTAATTACTATTATATTACAAATTATCTATATAGTATATCAACTTTGCATTAAAGATTGTTAGTTGTCCAATGTGTCTAATGTCTTTGTGTCAATATTTTAACATAATATATACAATCAATAAAATTTAATTTATTTGCATTATTAATTTCATACGCAAAACTATTAATACTACTTTTTATAATTTTATAATTAAATTTTATATAATATTTATAAATAAAAACTTTTCAGTCTATTTGATTTCTAGATTCATCAATGACCATACATCAATGGAAGCTTCTTTAGTCAATTGGAAGTTTAGATCAATATCATGACAAACTCAAAACTATAATACAAAGAGAAATGCATAAAATGATCTTTAGCCTTGTGATATTGACCAATAAATTTTTTATTTTTAATTTCAACAAGATATATACTCTTTATGATTTTATTTATAAAAAAAAAAGGCAGATTTTAAATCAAATATTTCAACTTTTATTAACATACTAACTTTTAACTAAGGTTAAGAATTGAAGAATTTGAGTTCAAATAACATAATATTAATATTTGACAGTTTAAAAGAAGACAGTGTTTCACAAAAATAACGTATAACAAATAAATTAGTTGACAGCGGATGAATTTATAACACAAATAGCGAATAAACTAACTAACAGAGGATAATTGATAAACTAGCTGATTTTATTTAAAATGTTTGATGAAATTAATAGTTGAACTAGCTTTAAACTATATAATGACGTAAAATAAATATTTTTAATTAATATTTATAAAAATTTCAATTAAGACAATAAAGATAAAAATTAAAATAAAGATGAAAACGTAAGTTACAAATTTAAACACTTGTTCACACGAGAAAGGTTTGAGAAACGCGGAAACTTTCGATCATTAGCAACAATTGGTTTCTATTACGATTGGTTTCTAATAATAGAAAACATAACAGTACGGTATTGTACCAAATAAGAATAATAATCATATAGACTTTTTTTTCCTTATGAGAATAATCATATAACTTAATCACCATACTTTAGTATGAAGACACATCAATAACTAAACATAAAATTTATTCTTTTGAGTGTTATATATATTGCTAAAAATTCAATTCTTGCTATATTAATGTTTTTATTTGTTATTAACGCTTCAAATCAAAATGCATTTACATGAAAAATATCATTTAAGATAACTTATCATTACATAAACTCATTTTTGTCCTACTTCTACAAAGTACGGATATTTAAAAAATAAATACATATTTGTATCGGTTATGTATTTTGATAGTGATACTTCCCATTTATTTACGAATATGTATTATAAAATATCAAAATTAATAAATAATGTGTGATATTTTTTTTAGAGCATCAGTAGAAATGTACATGATCTACTTTAAAATATTGTTACTATTCTTACATTAAAAAAATTATCTCTTGTTAAATGAGACTTAAAAATTTTGTTTTTTTAATTGATGATCATAATAAATAAATAAAAAATTAAAAGTATTTTTAAATTTTTAACTATTGAAGAAAACTAATATTTATTTAAATTCTTTTAATATTTATGAAGATTTATGAATATATCTTTCTATATAAATATTTTACATATGTACATAATTTTTTTAATAAATTTTTTGCTAAACGTATCTAAACTGTGTCGTATACTAAATTTAAAAAATTTCACATATTTATATATTTATATTCTATTGTATTTACATCCGAACTACGGATCCAGACTTCATAGTCCCATGTGTTTGGGCATTGTACATGCAATAAAATGAAATTGAATATGTTAAGTATATGAACAGCATAATTATAAGAGCTTGATTTTACATATCTAGGAGCTCAAATCCCGTCTAGAATAATTGTGTTTTTTTTTAAATAATTAAAAAAAAAAATTCTATTCAGGGATAAATGGAAAATAATAGCTACAGCAAGGTTGACCAGTGATGGCACCGTAATATTCAAACTTTTTTATTTGATGGAACTATTAAATTATTATAGCTTTTGTTTTCAACTTTGTTTCATTTGGCCATTATTGCCGTCGGAGATCCCACAAAAGATGCCCCTTCCTTACAGACAAGTAACATAGGCACCAAATAATTTTATTATAATAATCACCATCTTCCTCATAATTTGTATAATCATGCTAAGGTCCAACATCACGTGATATTTAATATTGTAAAAATCACAATTAAATACAATCTTAATTATAATCATAGTTACATAAAAAAAAACATTGATGTCACAATCTAAATCGTTGTCACAAGCCATTTTTTTATAAAAGTTTTCAAAGTTAATAACTATTTGAAAGTCTATAAGAAAAAGGGTCACTTAGTTATATAAATAATAATCTAGGTGACTTTGTGATGTTTATGTTTCTTGAAAAAAGCTACAACCATATATGATGACAAATGCTAGGATTAATCAATGCAATTTGAAATTGAAATTGAAATTGAAACTAGTTTTTTTTCTTCACTAGGGAAGGAGTTTCATATATGATAAAAAGTTCAAAACTATGTCTTATCTAACTCAAATTCTTTCACTTTTTCTCATTCTTCTAGCATCGTCATTACTAAGTGTGTTTTCAATTGAAGTTTCAATCAAAAACACATACATTGAACCTTTTAAATGTTCTACAAAAATAAGAACATGCAATGCTTCACTCTACCACATAAACTACGATCACAGGATAGAACAAATAGCCCATTTTTACTCTATTGGTGTTTCACAAATCAAACCCATAATTCGTCACAAAAAACAAGATTACCTAGTAAAAGTGCCTTGTTCTTGCAAAAAAACCAATGACCTTAGTGGATATTTCTATGAAACAAATTACATGGTTAGTCCTAATGAAAGTTTTGTGGATGTTAACAATCTTGTTTATAGTGGTCAAGCTTGGCAAGTCAACGAAGATTTGGTTCCAAATGAGAATGTAAGAATAAATATTCCTTGTGGTTGTTCGGAATTTGAGTCACAAATTGTTGTGACGTATACGGTTCAACATAGTGATACACCAAATTCAATTGCTCTTATGCTAAATGCTACTGTTGATGGCATGGTTAGAATGAATCAAGTTTTGGGTCCTAACCCTACATTCATAGATATTGGTTGGGTGTTATATATTCCTAAGGAATTAAAAGGGTCCCCACTTTCCCATGGAAAAGGTAAACCTCTCGAATTATGCAAAAATATTTACTTATTTAGTGTTATGTGATTTGAAACTCTAGAGAGAATTCACAATATTTTTTGAAATAGATATTTATAGTTCTCTTTATTTTTACTGAGACTATGAATGGATCGATACTAGTTCGACAAAAATGAGAAAAACGAATGAGTTGAGATTTGAGGTATAGATATTTATTTTCTTTTATTTTTGTCCAACGGACATCTATTAAGTTGCCGTCTCAATCGTATGAACGAGGAAGTCCATGAACTTCTACTTTCAGAATGAGACATTAATCTATCGTTGCAATTTTGAACGATTTTCAATTAACGATCCAAGAATGAGACATTAATCTATTGTTGCAATTTTGAACGATTTTCAATTAACGATTCATGATTGATTAGATATTCACGCTATAATTTACCTTAATTTAGTCTACTGCATGATGATATTTATGTTAAACTCCACACTTAGTTTACATTGACTCAACAAAACTAATTTCACTAACAGTACTTCAATCATATATTTCGATTTATGATGCTATGAATCACAAAAACCTCTCTAAATTTATCTTGTCTTATACATTTCGAACAAAGGCACAAATACCACAACACATTTCTGATATGATAATATGTTTATCATGCTTTAATCATAAAAATTGGTTTAAGTTTAATTGGATAATAGTACTTCCTCCTTCTTAAAATGAGTGTCCCTTTAATAAAAAAAATAATCTCAAAATAAATGTTATATACAATTTTCAATGCAACTTTAATTATTTTTTTTTTATACTATCGTTCAACAATTTTTATATACACAACTTCCAAAACATTATTATATTATAATAGCGAAAAATCTACTAATAGTTAAGACGAACAGTTTAATAAAATGACTTATCTCCTTCTTCTAATTATTGCATTTCTTATTACATGCCCAAAAATCTTAAACCACACTAGTTGTGAGACAGAGTGAAAATTGAGCTAACTATCACCAAATTGGTGTTAACTGATATATATACCATCATTGTGCACTCCAATTTTTTTCCTTGCTTAATTTGATTTTCTCTTATTTGCAGGAAAGAAACACAAGTGGGTAGCTATTATTAGTATCTTAGTGAGTGTGACATTACTTTCAGTTATTACCATGATTGTTCTCATTCTCAGGAGACATAAACGCTATGGAACCACCAAAAATGATCCAAAAACTGTCTCTAAAAGATCATTTGGCAATAGAACTATTTCCATAAGAAATCATGACTTTCATAAAGAATATATGGAAGGTAACTTCAAAAGAAAATTTTAGAAGCAACTTTAAGGTCTGTTTGGTTTGAGAAAATATTTTTTATTTTCGTTTTGAGTCGAAGCGATAGTTTGTTTTGATTATTTCGTGTACAAATGTTTGAAAATAGAAAATAAAACGATTCAAAATGACATATTCGTGATTTAAAAGTTAAAACATAAATGTTTTCTAAGACCAAATAGACCTTTATATTTAAAAAGTATAAAGTTTTCCTTAGTAGGCTTATTCATGTTAAATATTGGCACAGATGCAACACAATTTGATCCAGAAAGACCAGTAATTTATGCTTTTGAGGAGATTGAAGATGCTACAAATAACTTTGATGAAACTAGAAGGATTGGAGTTGGTGGATATGGAGCTGTCTATTTTGGAATGCTAGATGATAAAGTAAGGAAACATTGCATAGAATCTTTAATGGTCATCCATAATGCAATCATATATTTTCATGTGCTCCATAAAAATTGGATGATGATAGCTATTTTAACTTTCAGGAGGTTGCTGTTAAGAAGATGAAATCTAACAAATCCAAAGAGTTCTATGCAGAACTCAAAGCATTATGCAAGATCCATCACATTAACATTGTATGTAATATCCCTCACATAATGACCTTTGACATTTTCTTAGTAAATATCTGATGCATGGTTATAAATTGCGGTCTGCAATGACATGAGAACTGTAAGAAGACTTCTATATTTATTTCAACCTTAAATTCAATTACTCTCTTCCATTGTATTGCATTGCGGACCACAATTTAGAAGTTTGGTCTGCAACGCAATAACATTACAACTGCAATTGTGACCACATTTGTCCACATTTTATTGTAACATAAAATTTGTAGCTTAATAGCAATTGTAACCGCAACAACAATTGCAGTTTAAAACCATGATTTGATGTTCAATAATATTATAGATTATAGATGTAATCACATTGTTTCAGGTGGAGTTGTTGGGATATGCAAGTGGAGATGACCACCTTTATTTGGTGTATGAGTATGTTCCTAATGGATCTCTAAGTGAACACCTTCATGATCCACTACTCAAAGGTATACATATATATTAATACATGTTCTAAAATGTCATAAACCAAGAACAATTGAATAAAAGTGAACAATTGATTAGAAACTTAAAACTGTGATCAAACTATTTGTTTCTAGATTTATATAAAGATATCTAAAACCATGATACTTGAATAGGTCACCAGCCTCTTTCTTGGTGTGCTAGAACTCAAATTGCACTTGATGCAGCAAAAGGTGTTGAATACATACATGATTACACGAAAGCGCGATATGTTCACCGTGATATAAAGACTAGTAATATTCTTCTTGATGCGAAGCTCAGAGCAAAGGTATCATTTCCTTGTTTTTATAAAGACGTATCTGGTGTCTAACACCAATTCACATAATTACATTTAACCATTTACATTTTGTCAAATTATTATCGGTGTCATATTTGATATCTGTGTCAATACATTTTGTCAAATTATTATTAGTATCATGTTTGATGTTTGTGTCAGTACATTTTGTCAAATTATTATCTATGTCATGTTTGGTATCTGTATCAATGTTTCATAACTTCGAACAAAACCATTTACTACATATGATTTGATAAGTAGGTAGCAGATTTTGGACTTGCAAAACTAGTAGAAAGAACCAATGATGAAGAATTCTTAGCAACAAGGCTTGTTGGAACACCAGGCTACCTTCCACCAGAGTAGGTTCAATCAATTCTATGCTTTTCAATTTTCTTCCTATCATTTATAGTTAATTTTTCTTCTGATATTTACTTTTTTTTTTTTCCTTTTATTAGATCTGTGAAGGAGCTTCAAGTGACAATAAAAACTGATGTATTTGCATTTGGAGTGGTTCTGTCTGAATTGATAACAGGGAAAAGAGCATTATTTCGTGACAACCAAGAAGCCAATAATATGAAATCACTTATTGCAGTTGTAAGTTAAGCTACTTTTCAATTCAAGGTTGAAAGACATACAAAAATAAGTTCAAAAAGTGTACCTTAATATTCACGTGCTTTTGTAAAAATTATAATATATATACACTTTTTTTACTAAAAAAAAAAACAGAGAAAGTTGATATTTGTTTGACTATGAAATTTAGATTAACAAAATATTTCAAGATGATGACCCGGTGAATGCTTTAGAAGCTACTGTAGATGGAAATCTTCTACGTAGTTATCCTCTTGAAGATGTCTACAAGGTAAGTTAGATTTAATTTAAATCTGCAATCTTTATTCACATTCTTATATTCCACTAAATTTATATATTTATATAGTTAAAATAGTTTACTATTGACTAAATTATATTTTCGTCCCTACCTTATTTACTTTTATGTGTCTAGAGATACTTTTGTGGCCATTAAGATTATGTTACTTTCTCATAATGTATATTTACTATACAATACATATGTGGCAATATGAATATAAGCTTTGAATGTATCTTTATAGGTGGCAGAACTATCTCATTGGTGTTTGAGTGAAAATCCAGTGGACAGACCTGAAATGAAAGAGATGGTTGTAGCATTATCAAAGATTGTAATGTCCTCAATAGAATGGGAAGCATCACTAGGTGGGGACAGTCAAGTTTTCAGTGGGGTATTTGATGGAAGATGATGATGAAGACACTTTTGCTAATAAATTTTTATATGCATCCTTGTCTTTGCTGATATGGTATATTAATTAATCTATAATCTTTGTTGGGGTGTATATAGAGATTTTGGTAGAAAATTATAGATTTCAATTGTGATAATGTGATTTCTTGTACTGATATAAATTTGTTAATGCTAACAACTTTATATATTGATAAAAAATGGAAGTATAGTACCTACTTTTGTGCCACTAAGTATTTAAAATCAAAGTTTCACTCCATTTTTTCTCTTCATTTATGTTTTCTACTTATATAGTTTTGAAATGTTTGTGGTTGTATATGAATATCCAGATCCAATAAATGTTACATTATTATATTTTTATAATTTTTTTAGGATTGAGTAATTACTTATTTGAATCGTTTATTCTTAACTTTATATCACCATCATTAATGAATTTTGATTCGATCAATAAGATGTTTTAAATAAAACATCTTTTGATTAAAGAAGAGCTAACTATTGCGATCTTTTCAAATGGTTCAAACACAAACTAATCAAATCATATGAAGTCTTTCTCGAGATGTCTTATTGAACAAAAATAAACCACAAAATTATTGAACGTGAAAAAATACATTTTATTGGAGTGCACTCAATAGATCCAACCACTTCAATATTGCGTTCCAAGAACATAAGGACAACCTTAATAGCATGAATGTTCGTTCAACTCTTTTCCCCCAAAACAAGAGTATCATTTGTAAATTGCAAGTGAGAGACTCTAAAATTAATATCTGACACAATCTGAAAATATTTGAATATACCAAAATTCATTGATGAGCACATCATCAAGTTCAACTCTTCAACGATGATTAGAAACAAGAATGGTGACAAAAGGTCGTCGTGTCTAAGACCCCCTCCCCAAACTGAATTAATTAGTTGGACTTCCATTGATTAAGACTGAAGCTGACGCAAAATCGACACATTCCATAATCTAATTCCTTCATTTACGTAGAAAACCTATTTTTCTCATCACTCGATCCAAGTAGTTCCGTTTCACCGAATCATAAGTTTTCTCAAAGTTCATTTTAAAAAGAATTAATTAATTCTTCATCACATGAGTCTCATCAATCATTTCATTTGCTATCACATTACCGTCTAAAATTTGTCACATTTTCACAAAAACCATTGGAGTATCTCTAATAACTTGAGCTGTGGCTCGTTTCAATCTATTTGCTAATAGTTTAGACAATACTTTATAAATGCATCCCCACCAATGAAATTATCTTGAAATCTCGTAATCTTTACGTACAATCAATATTATAAATCAATACTATAAAAATATAATCAGAACCTGATAAACCTTCGTCACTCATTATTTTTAGGGTCATTTTAATCAATTATTTAACTTTTTTTTAATTTAATATTTATTTTAAAGTTATTTTGATTAAATGAATTTTCGATAAAATTAAATGACATTCTCCTTGTCTCTGTCATAATGTCATAATGCATCAAACAGTAAAGACAAGAGAGCATTCTAAATGAGCAAATCTATGCAGCGATTCAAAAGTTAAAATTAAATTTGATGACAAATTAGTTCATATATCTTCTAGAGTTGTAATTATAAGTTTCCTTTGTAAGTACTTATTAGTCATGGTTTAGCTGAAATGTCTTTTTCTTTTCTCTAAAAAGCATAGCGGCAAATCTCGTATACTATTAAAAAAAAATTTAAATATAGTTTTGATTATTTATTTTTATATTAAATATGTATTTTAGTTTTTATTATCTTACTTTTAATTCATTTTATGTTCTTTATTTTTTATAAATAATAAATGTTAATTTTTTTATTACATTCATTTTAAATATTTTTATGATTATTGTGTAAATTGTTAAAGTTTAATTTTGAATTAGTTGTAAAAATGAAATATACAATATTAATAAAAAATAAAAATAAATATTTTTAATTTTAAAGAATTTATATATATTATAACATAGAGTTTTTTAAATACAAATCTATTACGAGATTAAATCAATATTTTTTTAAAGAATTATTGTGATTACATATTCACAAGTATTAGAAGAAATTTTAAATATCTAATAATGTTATAATGTTTATTATAATTATAAAAAATATTACACTTATAAAAATATAAATGACAAAATTTAATTAGAAAACTTAAAATTACATTTAAATCAACAGAAAAGTATCTCGAATTTATCTCCACAACTCGAATATAATATTTTAAGCCGCTAAAATTTGTATCAAATTAAATTTTATTACTGGAAATTTTTTTATTTGAAAAGAATATAATTGAAGTATTTTCGGTAAGAATAAGTTGCAATTCCTTTTGAAATAAAAAAAAAAAATTTGTAATTCCTTTTGTGAAGAAAAATTGAAATTTTATCATCAAAACAAGGTAGAAATTCATAATAATAATTTTTTAAAATCTGAAAAATGCTTTAATAACTTGTTTTCTCGTGGTAACAGCGGCGTCGTTGAACTCCTTATTCTCCGTCGTCTTCTTCATTCATCACCGTGACGCTGATTCAGATTTGAATCTAGCGATCGGAAACAGCATCAATGTCAGGGGCAGCTTCTGCTCTATTTCTCCTCGACATCAAAGGCCGCATCCTCGTCTGGCGTGACTACCGTGGTGACGTCTCCGCCGTCGACGCCGAACGCTTCTTCATCAAGATAATCGACAAACAGGTTCCACTTCTCTTCCATTCCTCATTTTCACTCGTTCATTTTCTCAGATCCAAATTAAAATTCATGCTCCACACGATGTTTATGAATAATTCGAGTTACGATTTTCTTTTTTATTAGGCTGATGAACAGTCTCAAGATCCGGTTGTTTACGATAATGGTGTTACCTATATGTTCATACAACATAGCAATGTTTACCTTGTGATAGCCGCGAGACAAAATTGTAATGCCGCTAGTCTTCTCTTCTTCCTTCATCGATTAGTTGATGTAAGCGTTCTTCTGATCGATCCTTCAGTTAATTTGAGAATTGAACAAGTTTTTGAAAGTAATAAAGATCAGTGAAATCCGTCTTTTTTTTTTTGCAGGTGTTTAAGCATTATTTTGAGGAATTAGAAGAGGAATCTCTTAGGGATAACTTTGTTGTTGTGGTAAAAATGTCGAAACTCGAAGTATTTTTTATGAATGAATTCGTTGAATGCTGAATTGTGTGGTTTTGTTTTGACATATGGTTTGGTTGTTTCATTGACAGTATGAGCTACTTGATGAAATTATGGACTTTGGTTACCCACAGTATACTGAGGCAAAGATTCTTAGTGAGTTTATTAAGACTGATGCATATAGAATGGAGGTTACTCAGAGACCTCCTATGGCTGTGACTAATGCCGTGTCTTGGCGAAGTGAAGGGATAAGCTACAAGAAAAATGAGGTGGTTATTAGAGAAGTGAAGAATTGTTTGTTTATTAATTGTAATTTGATGGTTCTTAGCCTCTGAATTGTGTACTATTCTGTTTGTATTCAGGTTTTCTTGGATGTGGTGGAGAGTGTTAATATACTTGTCAATAGCAATGGACAATTAATTAGATCTGACGTTGTTGGGGCGCTGAAGATGAGAACATTTTTGAGGTTTGCTTCTTTCTTTGCTTGAGATCTACTGCATTTCTTGGTATTGTTTTAAGATCTTCTAGCTTTTGGTATTGATTGCAATATCAAAATGCTAAAATGTTGGCAATTTCAGTTTTTTTGGTGTTTCTATTGTTGTGTCTACTCATATGTGGACATTCTGGAGAGTATATATGTTATATGTAGTTAGTGGTGAGGACTGGAATGATACGCATTAGGGATTAGGGAACCAAGCCTAAACTGACTCATTATATTGAATAAGCTTGAAGATAAGTTTTGTACTCTATTAATTTCTCAGTCCCTCTATTTGGGTCGGGTGGGTGCTGGCCGGCCTGTCGACCAGATCCCCCTAACAACTGTACGTGCGGGTCTTACCTCATGCGGCTCACGCCATTCAAGGTGGCCCAGCCCAGCATTCATTTGTAAATCCTTTAACTTTAGAAAATGATGTTGGACTATTTAGCTTGCTCTCTTTTTATATCTTAGTGGAGTTCCAGCTTTGTGATGCAAGAAAGCACCTTAGCCGACAAAGGAGCAAAGATGTTGCTTCCATTCTTTCTAACCATACCCAATCGGAAAAGGATCCAAATGCCTTGCATATTTTTATACTATTTCGTTTTGGTTTCATATCTAGCTGAAATTTGAGGAATCCAGACAAAATTAGCAATTTGGACTTGGAGTATGTTGTGATGATTAAGGATAATACATGGAGCTGGCAATAGATGGATGCTGAAGGAAAAGGACAAAAAGAAGGTAATCAAGGACACGTGGTGAATGATCCTTGCATCATGGAGCCAAGGTGGGGCAAGAGAGAGAGAATTCCTAACAGAAAATATTCCTCTTGTCAGTACAAATAGAGAATGAAGGAATGATTAGTGTCCAGAGTTTGATACAAGTCTCTCCCCTCTCTAGTGGCATTCCTTGTGAATGAATTTCTTTTACTTTCTGTTGCAATTAACTTGTACTTTTTCATTCCAAGAAATGATTGAGCAATCATATTCAATCAAGTACTCCTTAGATTCTTCATCTGTACTTGTTCTTATTATAGTGAAGAGATCTTTGTGAATTTTTCTACTTGCATAGCTTTACCGCTGTTACATATGTTATTTTCTGTTTGTATTCATTCCCCACGCTTATGGATTCCTTTATTCATCTGGTACTTGAGGTATTCTTTATGAAGACATTCTGAACAATGTACATCCATGTGAATTCTCTACCATTAAATATTTTGCAGACAAGTCCAGTCACTGGATACATGTTACTCCCTACATTCACAGTTTAGAGCATTAGTTCTGAAGTATCTACTAATCAACGTCCATGATGGAGTGTTTATCTGGAAACTGACATGTTTTTTCTTGGCTTATTCTAATGCAGTGGTATGCCTGAGTGCAAACTTGGTTTAAATGATAGAGTATTATTAGAGGCACAAGGTAGAACAACCAAGGGAAAGGCGATAGACTTGGAAGACATCAAATTTCATCAGTATGTATGATTGGCTTTCTTGTCTTTACAAACTGATCACTTAAAGTGCAAAAAATTGATATACTTTTTCCAAGCATGTTTCCTCTTCTTGATGCTAGTTCTCAAATTATTTATGGCATTTTATGAAGGTGTGTCCGTTTGGCTCGATTTGAAAATGATCGAACAATTTCTTTCATACCTCCTGATGGGTCATTTGATTTAATGACGTACAGGCTCAGTACACAGGTTCATCTTCTATAGTTATGAATTAAGTTTCTATTTTGAGAGGTAGTGTTTACACACAACACACACACACACACACACACACATATATATATATATATATATAGAGAGAGAGAGAGAGAGAGTGAGCATTTTGACATCTTTTATTGATTGTACCATCTCTTTTCAGGTTAAGCCTTTAATTTGGGTAGAAGCAAATGTTGAAAAGCACTCAAAGAGTCGGATTGAGATTATGGTAAAAGCTAGGAGTCAGTTTAAGGAACGTAGGTACTGAGACTTCTGTTCTCATATATGTTATTTTTCTTGACAGAAAATGGTGGAATCTGTTCCCTTTAATTCATGCAGTGAGGTTTTTTCCTCAGAATTTAGACTGCCCTAAATATCCTTGTTTTACAAACTAATAGGATTTATTTTATAGCACTGCCACAAATGTTGAGATTGAGTTGCCTGTGCCTGTTGATGCAACCAATCCTAATGTTCGAACGTCAATGGGATCTGCATCATATGCACCTGAAAAAGATGCACTGATCTGGAAAATTAGATCCTTCCCTGGAGGCAAGGTATCTTGGAAGTGGCATTGAATCCTTAAATAACATCCATCTTGATACCTGAAATTGATTTAATTGTGATTTATTGGATTCGGTTCTCCTCTTTTTGATACTTTCAGGAGTATATGTTAAGAGCAGAGTTTCGCCTTCCCAGTATAACAGACGAGGAAGCAGCTCCTGAGAGAAAAGCTCCTATACGTGTGAAATTCGAGATACCATATTTCACTGTTTCTGGAATTCAGGTATGCTAACATAAACCTGGTTTTCTAATATTCTAAATATTATTAGGCTATCTTTTCATCATTAGATATAATTCAATGCCCCGGTCTGATCAAATTTTGGATGACTATTTTTCACCATTCACTCCTTCCTGCTGTCTCTCTCACCTTTTGCCTATTGGTGCATACTGTTAGAGCTTTTGTCTTTGCTAACATTTTGATTATTTCAATGGATTGAGTAACCCCTGACTAACTTCTTAACTCCAATCCTAACAAACTCCCCTTTATTCTAGGAACCAACATTGAGGGTGTACTGAACTATTCAAATTTAAGTTAGTTCAAATATTTCACAATTCCATTGATATTAAAAAAAAATAAAGTGTTAGTTCAATTGATAGTTGAAAAAAGAAGTTGGCATCAGAAAAGGATCAGAAATTAATACGCAATACACATAATTTTGGATCAATAAAACATCAGCAACCATATGGTATATTTAGTGAAATTAAACTTCAGCACATATATTGATAGCATAGCATTGTTCATTTAGTAGAAGCTTTGATTGATTTGATGATGATGGTAATCAACATGCAAATGTTTTGGTGTCTTAGGTAAGATATTTGAAGATTATTGAGAAGAGTGGGTATCAGGCTCTTCCATGGGTGAGATATATAACAATGGCAGGAGAGTATGAACTAAGGCTTATTTAGAATCTTGTGTCTGTTTTTTGGTGACTGTCATTTTCAATGATCAGCAACTTCAAACAAGTGAATGAGGGTTTGGATTCTTTAGAGAAGTTAGAATTTATTTGGCCAAATATCTTTCTCTTCATGATAATCATTTTGGCAACAGATTGTAAGTTGCTCACTGTCTATAAAGTTCACACAAAATTTCAGGAAATTCGCAAGTGAGCCTGTACTTCATGTGCTGGCCCTTTAGCCCCAATATGTTTTTGTTGGGAAAATGTTTGTTTTTAATCCCCTTTTTCATTTTTATTTTTGATCTAATTTCATCTTTTTCTATTGTCTTTATATTGTAATTTGATTTGATTTACATTTGTAAGAGAATCTTTAGCTTTTGTATTACTATGTTTTCTACCTCTAGTCATTTACGTTGTACAATATCAAGTGTTTGAATTACAGTTGGAGAATATGATGTTGCCCAAAAATGTCAGTGTAGTTAATTTCATTAATATTAATATTTCCAGACATTCATGCTGCAAATATTATGCTTCAGTTAAAGAAGTCTTGAACCAAATAATATATACAAATTAACCTATTGGATTATGAATGGAATGTATGACATTTATATACAAATTAACACTAAGATATGTATATACTCTATATATGTGTGTGTGTATATATATATATATACTTGTTAGTGTATTGTATTTGGTGATAAGACACAATGCTGAAACCAATGCTACTTAACATTGTTTTAAGGTATAGCTCTTAAAGAACTCCAAAAAATGAAAGGATTGATTTTGATATAGTTGTTTCTAACTGTTTAGACAGGGAACATAGAGCCGGCGACAATATTCAAGAATATATACTTTTACCGTTTTACGAATAATTTACGTATTTAATAGTTTACGAAGTATAAACAATTTAAATAAAAAGAATTCATAATTTAAAATTTAAAAGGGGTGACAACTTATTTTATTAGTCTCAAACTGGAAAGAAGTAAACCATACCAAAACACTTACGTTTTTCAAGACACTGGCTACTCCATTGGTGAAGTTACAGTGAAGACCATGTTTTGCTCAACAGCTACCCTAAATTTTTAGAAAAATTTACCCATATCCTCAACATTTAATCTTTACCTCCATAAATATAAGGAAATAATCTTTTTGTTCTCATAAATTTAAAAAATTGTAATTTTTCATCATTTTAAATAAAAAGTGAGTAATTTTGTTTTCAATTTAAATGGAAAACATTTTTTAAGTTGTCTGATGTACTTATGTTTTGGAAAACTTTTCCAAAGTTTTTCGGTCAAAAAGTTAACTTTTTCTAAGATTTTTGGTAAAGAAGTTATATTCCGAAATTCTTTTTCTAAGTTTTTCGATAAAGAAGTTACATTCTACAAAACATTTTTTAAATTCTTCAATAAATAAATTAATTTTTAAAAAAATAATTTTTTTTTAAATTTGGTGTGTTCTAAAAAATTTCTTCACCCCTAAAAGTTTTTCCGACAATACACATTTTTAAGTTTATGTACCGGAAAAGTACACAACTTTTTACGTTTCTGCACCGAAAAATTTCGGTATAATAGTAAAAGAAAATCAATAGTATATTTGAGATTTTAAAAAGTTTGTGGATGTATAAGTATAAATATGGGTATAGGGTAAATTTTTCAAATTTTTCCCAAAGAAGAGTTCAGATTCAATAGACTTGAAATTTTGGTAACCATCACAAATCACTCCAATGATCTTAGCAGCTCGTGTTTGGGATTCTTTTGACACCCCCATTGAGCTCGACTGCACAAATATGGTCATCTTAGCAACTTCAATGTCCTTCACAACAGCCCACCTTAACAAAAAAACAATCAAAATTAAGCATATAAGAACTAAAAACATTTTTCTATCAAAATTGATGCACCCGACAAGAGAACCAGCAAGACCAGTACATTTGGAGAATGTAAAGAGCATAATATCATAGTTAGCCTGATGAGTAATGGGAGTAAATTGTGGCCAATAATAGGCCAAATCTGGATTGTTTGGAGAAGTCACTAATTCTATATAAGGTTCATATTTATCATACAAAGCAGCATCCACCAGCCCATTGAAACAACCTTGATTGCAATATATCAATTGTGCATTTGTATTCCTACAAAATAAACTTAAACACATTGTTAATTAATCTTCTATAAGAAACTAATCCATCATCACAAAAATATTGCACTAATCAATCCTAGTAATTGGATAAATGATAATCACATAGCTAGCATATACTAAAAAGAAATATACCGAGTAATAAGGAGAAGCAGCAACAACATTGAAGGGATGATTAAATGCCACTGGATCACCCCTGTTAATTTCAAACAATTTTTATTCTTTTATTAAATTTAAAACACAAATGTAAAATATAGATCGCTTGTTATTAATATGTAGGTCCACCTATCACAACAGTGAAAAGGATATCTAAAAAAATGTTATTTGGACATAAAAAAGAGAGAAGAAATTAACAAAAAAAATATACAGTATTATTATAGCATGCAATTAGCAAGAAAAGATAAAATATCAAAACTAAATGGTCAATAAAAATGAAATTAATCTCTAATTTTAATAATAAAAAAAATAATTTGATTTGTTACTCTTATTTTCATTGATAATTCAAGTAAGAAAGAGGAAGATAAAAAAAAAATTACTTGTGAGCATCAACAATGGAATTGGGTGAGAGAGAAGAGAGGGATATTGTTGTGGCATTGGAACAAGGGAAGCAAGAAGGAGAAGAAACCTTGGCTACCACCATGCTTGATTGATTACTCTAGATTTTATTGATCACACTCTCTGTGTTTTTCCCTTATATATAATATATATATATATATATTTGAGTTATGATAACATGCTTCTCATTAAATTTTGTTGATGTAAGCATACAAGGAGAATGCATAAATTCTGCCTTTTCTTAATTGATTCCTCTGTTTTCTTTTTCTTTTCATTGCCTTTTCTAGGACGTGTTTTTCACGTGAAAGTACTATGAAACAGTTTTTGTTCTTTTGTAGGAAACTAATTTGGGTTTTCTCTTCTGTGCTCTAATCAAAGTTCATATCTGAGACAGATAGAGTATTGTTGTTGCCAATAATTATTAAGTGTAATACCTCAATTTTGTCAAATAATTAAAAATCACTTTTAAATAATAATAAGAATAACATATAATAATATAATAATATATTTAATAAATATTTTACAATTATTTAAAAAAAATTTAAACATCATCGTTTTACGATTTAAATTTGAGTATGTATTAAAAATAAAATAAAATAAAATAAAGGAAATTGTGAATTATAACGAAATAATTTTCATTCATTTTTTTTCTTTCACAATTCTATTTTATTTTAATAATTTGATCTGTCAATTTATTTATTCTATTTAATTGTTTTTATTATTATTTCATTATTTTACTATCTTATTTCTTACATGTCTATGAAGCCAACTAGTCTACAATAAGACTTCTCTTGTTTTATTTTTTGTCAACAAGACTTCTCAAACACTCAATCCACTCCCAAACACTCAATCCAACCACTCCCAAACACTCAAACAGAAAGAAAAGGTAGAGAAAAATTATTTCCTTAATTATACTTTGCTTAAAAATTGTTACAAAAGCAATGTAAAATCCAGCTAAAATTAGTGCGAAACAATGCAGATCTAGAGCTCGATTTTGTCTAATAAACATAAATATTCACTCATTTAGACTATAAATTGGGATCAAAAAATCAAAAAAAAGAGAGCAATTTTGAGTATTAAGAAAACTAGAAAAAATAGAGAGAAATAGAGTGTTTCACCGCTATTCCAAATTCACACAACCGTGCACCACTACCGCCTCTGTCTTCAATATTGCACCACCGCTTGTCTTCCATCTTTGAATAGACATGTATTTCCTTTACCTTTCAAACTTTATATTTTGAATCTAGATATTATTTAATTGAAAGATGAAATCTTGGTTGTATATGAATAATATTTTGTATACTGTTTTTGTATGAGATGATTTGGATTGTGTTTGGAAAGTTCAAATTTGTTTTATTTGGATTGTGTTTGGAAAAGTTCAAATATATTGTTTTTTCTATCATTTCTAATTGAAATGTTTTAGCCATACCTTTCATTTCTAAAAAACTCAGCGTTGCCTGTTTTGAAAGTGCTGCGAGCCTATGTGTCGTATTGCTATTCACAGAGGTTGTCATGGCAGCCTTGTTGTAGCTCATTATTTCTATTGGCCGTAAATAAATATAGATTTAATATAAATAATGATGAAAATATTTAATTATTAATAAACATAATTTATTTCACTTATAAATGATATTAATACGCTATTTAATATTAAATGAGTTATGTTTTTTTATCATGTCTTTCACTAAAAAGTATTTAAAAGAGCTCATAATTTGTATATAGTTTTTTATTATTGAAGTGTTTTTTTTAATAAATAATAATATAAGTCCATATTTTTTTTTACCGTTTATTTTATATGTGTTTATTATTAAATTTTATTTTGTAGATTTATTTAAATTTTTTTAATTGTTAACATCAGTTATTATTATAATTATTTTAAACAAAAATGCAAAAATAAAATTATAATCAAATATGGTAAGGTTAATTAGATGTGACTTCTTTTTAATCTTTGAGTTATTAGAACACAAATTGTGACAATTTGATGGTTCTAAATCACATAATCACAAATAAATTAATAAACTAAAAAAATCATAAATAAATTAATCATAAAAATTATTTAAAGTTAATTAAAATCTTTCAATCTCGAAGTTACATAATACAAATTATATATTTTGATAACTCTAAAACTTATTTTTAAAAATTTATTTTAATTATTATTATTATTATTATTATTTAATCTTGGAGTTGTTAAGATACAAATTAAACTATTTGTTTGTTTTAAAATTTAATTTAAAAATAAAAAATATGCTTAAGAGGATTAAATTAGATGTGACATTTTTTTACTCCTTGAATTTTGAGACATGAGTTGTACAATTCGATCGTCTTAAAATTCATATTTTAAGATAATTATTCAAATCAAGCAAGTTTATTTCTTTATGTTTGTCAAAATTAATTTTTTTTTTAAAATAACAAAAATACAATTTATTTAAAAGCAATCAACACATCCACATTTTCTACCAAGAACTACGTAGCTTTGAGACATGAGTTGTACAATTCGATCGTCTTAAAATTCATATTTTAAGATAATTATTCAAATCAAGCAAGTTTATTTCTTTATGTTTGTCAAAATTAAATTTTTTTTTTTAAAATAACAAAAATACAATTTATTTAAAAACAATCAACACATCCACATTTTCTACCAAGAACTACGTAGCTTTGATTTCTCCATCGCACCGGTAGATACGTAGGATCAAGATCACACTATTGTCAAACACAATAATAAAAGCTTTTTTTACTCTTTTTAACACGATTTTATTTCGAGAAAATCATATTTATAAAAAATAATTTTATATCCATATTTAATAATAAAGAGAAACAAATATAGTTAAGTTGATATAATTTTAATAGGCAACCATTTTTTAGCGGATGTCGTAGGTGTTAATACCCATAATTGACTCTAGAATTTAAAATTTGGTATCAAGAACCATTTTTTTATTTATTATATTTTAAGGGTTTCCTAATATTTTCCCAATTTAAAATAAATTTTGGTGGTGACTCCATTAAATTCAAGAAAAACTCGAAATTTTAGGTTGCGACACTAAGACATTGCTTAAAAAATTCTAATTTAGTTTCATTTGAATCAATGAATATTTTTTTTGATAAAATTTAAACCAATATATTATTCATAGGTATATAAGTATATTAAGGGTGGACAAAATTCCTTCAATGACAAAAGACGCATAAAAAAATGTACAATTAAATAGATCGAATTAAGTCACGTATAAAAAAAATAGTTTTATACACTTTAAAATAAATAGGTAAAAACAGATACATTTTAAAATAAATAGGTATGGATTAAAATTTTCAACTCGAACTGTCCCCACACCTGCATGAGATCTTTTAAAAAATGCATAAAAAATATATAGCTATTGAACAAAAATGTTACTAATTTTTTTGAATAATAAACTTCTCGTTTTTATTTTTTTTTATTTTTTTTTTATTTTTCTTGTAAGTCCTCAACTCTCTTGTGGATGAATACAAATGAATAAAGGATGAAGTTACAAAAAGTTGAGTTTTT
>JBBPBS010000738.1:6564900-6579309 GCA_037974835.1 Cicer judaicum | reverse complement strand
ATTTTTGTTGGATATGATTTAATATTTAAATTTTCATTATGAATGTTTTTTAAGTAATTTTGATTTTATATATACATTGTTAACATTTGGAGATAAGTTTTGTTGACAATTTTAGTTGCTAAATTCATCTCTAAATTCTCAAATTTTATTTTATGTATATTTTATTTTGAGCATATGTTGAAAAAATAAACAATTTATATCAATTTAAGTTATTTTATAATTATATAGATAAAATATGTACATGTATTTTATTTGTTCTAGAGAATTTGTGTTCTCATTTACTATTATGCAAAATATTGTTTTTAATATATGGAGATAATAATACAAAAGACAAAGAATGTATATGATATGGTAAGAATGTATATGATATGGTTTAATTTTGATGAATTTATTTATAAATTATGATTGTTAATTATTGATTCAAATCGATTAGAACAATTTAGACACATATTATTGTATATATGAGGTTTACATATCTTATTAAATTTGTTGTTGACAAAATTGGTTAGGCATATTGGATCTATTATGATGTAAAAAGTAATTACAAACATATGTGAACAAATGTTGAAGAACTAGAAGATTCTTGAGTTAAATAATTTTTGTGTATTACTACTTCCCAAAGAAAGTTTGACGATTTCAGGGAACAAGTCTCTCTCATTTTTAGAATGTCTATGAGGTGATGTTTGTGGATCAATACAGCGAAGTATGTATGTTGCCAACTCACAACCTAATGATGACATGGAAAACATAACCAAGGAATGAAGCATAGAAAATATTCAACGACTTGGAACACCAATGACAAGAGCAAAGTCAAAGAAACAAAAAAAATGCTCTAAATAACTTGATACCCACTTTATTTGAAGCAAGTCTAACTCATGAATAATTAAAGTCTAAGATAGTAAATTGCTTAATCCAAATGGAAGATGTTAAGAGATAAAGATTGCGTCTATGTGTTATCAAATTTTAATACTAGTTTTAATTAAAGTAGTAGACTTAAGTAATAAGAATATTTGAGTCTAGTTGTAAAAACTTGAGTTTGGCCAAATTTTAAAAACATTTAAGGTGTTGCCACTATAAAAGACCAACCCTAATTTATGCAAAGACAAATTTTGAACATACTGTTATTTTGTAAGGCTTTGCTATCACTACAATATTTTATACCTACGACAACGCCTATTTTTTTGGTAGTCAAAAAATAGGACAGAAAAGGCAACATTTTTAATTTTCATTGCATCTATATTCTAATTTTTTTTAGGCTATATTTAAATGGTACATAACTGTACTTGTATATTACAACTCCAACGGTTTTGGTAAATTGTTTTATGCTAAATTATAAATTATTGTGGTATATTCATATATTCAAGAGTGTAAATACGTGAACTGTGTTGTGAGTTTCATTTCTTTCACTTTTGTTTTGTTTGTTTTTGAAAATATGGTAATAATAGGTGGTGATGATAACCCACCTCAAGGGAAAAGCATCGAATTATACTTAGATCATTCAATAACTTTGCAGCCGATACAAATTTTACAAATTCAATCATTAGATGGAAAGTTTATATATAATGTTGGAATATTTTAATATTCTATTATCATTATGTGAAAAAATATCTTATATTAATTATATGAATTGATGTAGCTAAATATCACTAGAAGGGGGGTTGAATAGGGATTTTGATGTTTTAAAAAGTTTCTCACGTGTTTTGAAATGCTATCCTCTCTGAAAGGATGCGAACTCGAGGATGGTTATTTAAACCTTTAAATTTGTGTTGAGTAAAAGAAAAAAAATATAAAGAATGACAGACACAACTTTTATATTGGTTCACCCAATGAAGGTTACGTCTAGTCTTCACCTACTTGTGAGATTTTACTGATGATCAAACTAATTAACCTCTCACAGAGGTTGATTCCACTTTGTGTATTATTTAGCCTCACCAAGCTTTACAATCTTGTTTCTTACAAGTTCCAACTATTTCCAAATGAAACTCACGTGGAAATTACAAATTTATATGTGTATAATTGTTTCTCTTCTCTTAAACACTTTTTAAAAAGATATTTCAAAGATCTAGTGAAATATTATTGAAAGTATAACGAGAGGATGGATATTTCTCTTGATCGCTTTGAGATTCTTGATCTTTTTATGCAATGTTGTTGTGTATTTGATAATGGAGAGCTCCTTGCCTTTTATAGAGATCTTGTGGTGCTCTTTCCATGTGGAAAACTTCTTATGACCATTGGGGGACTTGATCAAAAAGTCCATGGTCTTTGATCTTAATTACAGAACTGTCATCCAACTGTCCTTGGACAGATGCAGTCCATCCTCGAGCAGGAAAATGAAACCTCCTAGGTACTTGGTCATGAGATACCATTTTCACTTTTCATTCTTCAAGACATGTAAGGCTGTATTTTTTACTTTTATGGGCTACAACCTTTTGTATGTTGAAGTGCTAGGCCGTTTTCAACTTTTGAGAATGATTTTGAGAAGACACTGTTCTGCCTTCTTTTGATAAATAAAAAACATTTGTTTCGCTGAGGATGGGTATTCTACAGTTTTAAAGTATCATCCTCTTGCGAGGCCATCCTCACGAATTTCAATCCTCCAGATTTGAATCAATTTTATTTTCTTTTTGCCTTAATGATTAATAATTGTTTTCTTATATGAATTCACTCAAAAGTACAAATTAGTCATTAACCACAATCATAATCATTTTAATAATTTTGTTATCATTAAAACCATTTGAGAGAGATTTTGTCTCAACATGAACTATTTGTGATTTAGAAGCCTTAATTGATAGTTATAAAATTAAATTAATTCATAAGACTTATTTAGATTACTATTTTTGATAATTAATTATTTAATTAATTGATATTGTTCAAATATAAATGTATGTAACTCGTGATATATTTGGCAATAATGAGAATTTTAATTGGAGTCTTTTCTAATTTTAAAATTGGACCCGAAAAGAAAATGCAATTTTAATCATTAAAAAAAGGTAAAATAAATTTTAATCTTTATAAAATTTCAAGTTTTTATTTTTAACCCCTAAAAACAATTTTATTCACTTTTAGTCCCTATTTTGATTTTTTTTTTTTTTTGTAAAAAGTTAATATTTTTAGCCTTAAAAAAAATCCCTATAAAATCAACATAGACATTAAAAGTGAATAAAAATTTATAAGGGACTAAACTTAAAAGGTTATAATTTTTTAGGGGCTAAACATATATATTTAACCAAAAAACATTCACCCTCATTTTGTTATATTATAAAAATTAAAAAATTGGATCATTCACCAATTGGGGACTCTGTACTATTGAACTGGATGCACAGCTCAACAGAACACAAGACATATTGTCTCTTCTCTCTAGTTTAAGAGTGTTTAGGGTATAAAGAGTTAAGATTGAGAAAAAATAATAAGTGCTCATTGTCTGGTTCTCTATTTCAGGATTAATTGTTTAGAGATTATTTAAAATGAAGATTATAAAAACGATAAAATTAGATATTTTAATATATTTGATAAATAAACATGTTTTAGATTCAAGTTGTTTATATGCTTTTAGATTCAAGTTATTTACATGCATACTCATATGCTTTTTCGATTTCAACTAAAATATAATTATATATGAAATATAAATATTGAGCATGTATATTTATAAAACTAATTTCAACAAGTGCTATCAAAGCATGTTAAAAGATTTGATTGTATATCTTTTCATTCTCAATAAAAATCAAATAACCGAAGTCATATCAAAATCCTTATTTTGACAAGAAACTAAATTTTCTAAATAGATGTAATAAATTTCCATTGAAATATACATATATATTCCTAAATTTGAAACTTATTATGACAAATAGAATATTGAGAGTCATATTTCACAAAAGTTTAATTATTATATATCGTCAATATAAAACAATTTCAACCTTTAACAATCAAAATTATTTATGAAATGATTTTAAAAATAATTTTAATAAAAATCAAATATTTTTATTAATTTAACATTTGTGATTAATTGACAACGCAAAAACTATTTTCAATATTAAAGTATAATATAGTAAATAGTTATCTACTAAAATTAAACAATTGTGGCCTAATGAAATAGTAAATTGCCTATTTTCTATATTAAGTTTTTTAGTTCGTAATTCCAAAATCTAACTTTTTTATTTTAGTTGTAAAAAATGGATGTCGTATCAAATATCTTGTGTATTTTTAAGTGCAATGACATAACTCAATTATTTACTTTTTTTCTTTCTTTCATAAACCTAGCTACGAAACCATCAAAGCTTGATCAAGACAATAACTAAGAACTACTCAAGAATGTGAAATAATTTAATTTAGCTTCGTGAATAAATAAAAATGGCGTATACTTCATGATCATAACGATGTATTGTTCAAATTGTTAGTTCAAATATCATAATGGTATATGGTCCAAATAATTGGAATTTAGATATATTCCGTCATCGAGAATAAAGTTCGACAGTGACATATGTCACTATTTATTAGACAAATATTTATATTAAAAAAAATTGTAATAAGATCGTAAAATGTTAATTGATCCCGATGAATTTCGACTAGTTAATTTTTTAATTAATAAATATTTTATTTTTGCCTATATCAGCATCTATATATTATATATTAAGTTGATTAAATTATTTTTATAGATACATTTATCTTTTTAATTTAATTCCCTTAAATTTAATAAATTTTATTCTAATTTTTTTATGTTAATTAAAAATTAAAATCATTGTCAACTCAAAATTTTAGAACTCATTCAATTTTTATCGAAAAACCGCTCAACCACCAGAGCAAATTGCTTTCATTTATTGTTCTTTCACCACCGCGAAAACACCAATCCTTTATCTCACTCTCAATTCGCTTGTGCTTACGTTGTTGTTATCTTGGTGTTGTTTGTCACGCTATCGTTTTCAGATTTGTCTTTAATTCTATATGAACTAACGACTAAGAGACAGTGAAGAACGACACAGAGACGGTGCATCGAAGAGGTAACAAACAGAAAAAAGAAATTTAATTATTTTTTTGTATTATAGCTTAATAAATAAATATTAATTATTTTAAAATAGAATAAAAATATAAATTTTCAAAATTTGGTGGTGTTAAATTTAAAATACGTTGAAACTTACTCATAAATGTCATGTCATTAGATTATTAGTGATTTAATTTGATAATACGAAACTATGTTAATTTTTAATTATACCATGAAAGTCCCAAAATTTATTTTATCATAATTATTAAAATTACACTTTTTTATTATGGTCTAATTTTAAAATTAGAACCTGTCTCCAAAATGTTATGCAATTTTAGAAGCTGCATGCAATTTTGAAGGGAATTGAGGCGATTTACAAGGGTCACATATTTCATGTTGTTGCATCAACATCAAAAAGTAATTTTAGGAGTTTGATGAGATGAAAGTCCCTCATATTTGACATGGATTCAACAAGAGAGATTGAATGTAATTCTTTGTTGATCCTTGGGAGTTAGTGTAGCAATCTTCATCCTTATAAAGCACATCAATTACACGTGACAAGTTGAGAATTCTCATAAGGAGTGGTTTAGGCACTTGAATAGGATCAAGGAGTTTCTCATTTATATCCTTCCAAGCATTTGTCACATGTCTTGAAAGTTCATTAATTGCATCTTTTTTGGACACACCATGTTGTTTCATGTAGCACTCAATTGCAGATGCACCATGCCCTCTCTTTTGCTCAAACTAATTAATTAATATAAAAAAATAACAAACTTTTAAACATGCATGTATTTATTTAGAATATAAATTTAAACGAAATTATATTCATTTATTGTTGTGCTTGATTACCTCATTGGAAACAATATCATCCATGAATCTAGCAATGATTGATGAAGCACTAACAATTTTGGGATTATTGGTGAACCATTGGAAAACTTCTTGTGTAGCAATGGATCCCATTCCAATGAAGGATGTTGATGTGACTAGATAGTAACCAGAATTTACTATTCCAAGATCCATGTATTCTTCCATTGTTGGTATGTAATTGCTATTGAACCATTTGGCCTCAGTAAAGTAGGCCTTCACCAATCTTATCATCTAAACATTAATAAAATTATAAATGAACATACTTATTTAAAATAATTTTTATTATTTGTATGAATAAATTATTATCCAAATTTAATCATGTTTTCTTATTGAATTTAATAGAAGTATTTTAAGATCACAAGAAAAAAGGAATTAATATCTTTAGTTATCATAAATAGTTTGAACAAAGTTAAAGTATAAAAACGTTATCATCATATTAAATTATATACAAAAATTAGTTTTTTTAAAAAAAAAACTATGAAATATATCTTTAAAAAAATAAAAAAAAAAGTGAAGATTTTGAGTTTTTACCTCATTTTTTACATAAATTACACAAAATGATCTTCCTTCCTTGGCCATCTCTTGCTCCATTTCTTCATAAACATCCAAAACTGCTTTATAACAAAATTTCATGTACTCTGGTAGAAAATCCATGCAACTAACATCCCACCTAGATTTTCAAATTCATATTATCAAATTAAGAGGTTAACAAAATTTGAAATTTTCCTCTATTAAATTTTTATATTTAAATATAATTTTATTTTAAAACAGTCTTATATTATATAAGATAAAATTTGAACTACATATAATAAATACATAAATGGTGGCGGTTGTTAAAAATAGTCACAAAATTTATAATATAATAAATACATAAATGGTGGCTGTTGTTAAAAATAGTCACAAAATTTATAATTTAATATTGATTTTGTCGATAGACCTTAAACCTTTCAATTGCTTCGGTGAAAAGTTGTAGCTCTTCTATTGTACCATAAACATCATATATATCATCAATTACTGACGCCAAAGATATGACCTTAGTGGTTATTGTTCTACCAAAAGAGTATTGAGGCTCAAAATACACTCCCAATATCCAAAAGAAAGCTTCAACAATTCTACTCCTTGCAAAAGGCAATCTTGTTTTAAAATCCAACTCTTTCCACCACCTAATTCATTAAAGAAAACAAACCAATTTCAATAATCAACAAGAGCCAAAATAAAATTAGTGATATAATTATATATAAAATTAAACAAGGTTTTTTAATCATCTATTAATATGGTTTGGTAGAAAGATACTACTATATAAAAGTTGAATTAACAATGCAATCTTTAGCAATTGATAAACATGATATTGGTTTCAAATTTTGTAGTCAAGTGTTATAGACGTCAAATTAGAAATCAATATCATTTTTTCTATGATAATTTTTTTTTAGTGTGAAACTTACTTTGAAATTTCGCCAACTTCTTTTTGGTGTTGTTTTTGAAGCACATTGAAATCTAATTTGGCAAGTGATAACAAAATTGCATCATGTGACGGATCTTCCTCGTACGTGGAAATGTAATGTCTTGCCACTAGCCTAGGCAAGTTCTTGAAGAGTGGTCGCTTTAAAATATAATCAACTTTTGCAACAAGAGAGGGATCCAATTGAGTTTTCATCATTTTAAGGTGTGATGAAGTGAAAGCAAGAGCTTCATCTAATATATCCTCTCCATGGATTCTTAGATGTGTAGCTTCATATAAGCTTAACATTCCCTCAACATCATCAATAAGTATTTCATTGAAGTTTCCTTTGTCATTCTTGAATTTCTTAAAAACATCTGAAAACCAATGCATATAAAATGAAAGATTAAATATGTATTTAATCGGTATAAAATTTTAAAATTTTATTTTTAATTTATATAAAAAAAATTATATTTTTAGTCCCATTAAAGTTATCATGCAAATAATTTTAGTGCATGCGAAAATATCCATGTATATTTTTGAATTACACTTCTACAAACAGTTTTCTAGTATCATAAAAAGGTCAACTACAAAAATAGAGCTTAAAATTCCATTTTTAAGTTCATATATTCTTTAGTTTTATCTTTAGTTTATATCATATTTAATTCATCAAAATAAAAATATAAAAAAAAAATTTATATTATATTTTAAACATATTTAAAAAATTATTTAAAGATTTAAAAGTTGAACAACAATTTGTTCAATTTCGTTCTATTAACGACTAAGACGTTTGCATAATAATTTTATAATAACTAAAAATTGTAATATTTTTACAATAGCCATAATAAAATATTAAAGTTTTACATAAATTAATAATCTTTTTTAAAAGCAAGTATCGTAGAAGGAATACTCTAACTCTTACAAATTAAAATTTTAATTAACTTTTCAAACTCAAGATAAAACTAACTCTGTTTTGCTTTTCAATTTTTGAAAGCTATTCTGTTAGTCAATTTTCAAAAAAGAAATTTAAATAAAAGTTAAAATAAAAATGGTTTAATAATCCTATATTCAACAACTGTTCTTTTAAAGAAAAAAATAAAAAAAAATAAAAATTTGTTTGGTAGTTTTTGTTTTCATAATATATTTTAAAGATAAACATTAGAAAATTTATTTGATTTTTAAAAATAAGAGTAATTGCAAGTGAATAGAATTATTTTTTCCATGCTTAAGCTTCAAATGTTATTCATAATGATGTGCGATGCTAACGTTCATGTGACAATTTAAATTTTGTATAAGGGCATGCCTCCGTTACTTTAATTTTTCATTTATAAAATAAACAAAAATAATGTGTGCACTTTGTGTGTAATATTAGTAGAAAATTTTGTTTAAGTACATATGTGTCCTACTTTAATTCAACTTATATTATCAAACATATTATGGGACACATATTATTTCACGTTAAAGGTTTGAATACTAGTGACCACAATCACCCCTCCTCTCTACTCTTCTTATTCTTCTTCTTGGTCGTTATAAAAGAGGGATATTCTGATCAATGGGCATCTCTCTTATTTTATTAAATTTATTTATAGATATTTTTTATTTTATGTTATTAATATGTATTGTAAATTTATTTTCATATTTATATTTGTTTTTTGTTTTTAATAAACTTATATTATTCTCAATCGATTTGAATGAATCAATATTATTTTTTAAACTAAAAAAATATAGGGAATACTTTGAATTTCTAAGATGATTATAAAAAATAATGCTTATTGGATAATTTTTGTACAAAAATGTGCTTATAACTTAGAAAATAGTAGTGTTTATCTTTTTTTTATAAAAAAAACTATTATTATTATTATTATTATTATTATTATTATTGTGGTGGTGATGTGTTATTTTATTAAACTAAATTTTTCTATTTATTTATCAGATTATTAACACGTGTCGTTCAAGCAAAATCACATGTAATTTTATCTTTAGACCAAATATTTTTTTCGCTCAATTAATCTTAAAAAAATAAAATATTACATAAGTACGATGAAAGTGAAATAATGGACGTGGACGTATCATAGTTGATTACTAAAATATAAGAGATCGTAGTTAGGGTGGAGCCTACCAGGCAAAATGCGATGTCCTTGTTGCCTAAGTAACCTGAAGACAAGTGCAACAAAATGAAGGTCTTCATTAAAAGTTATTGTTCCATTTTGAACACAATTATTATGAATATGTTGCAACAATTCTCCAATCTCATGTTTAAAATGATAGTATAATCCCAAACGTTGGATTGAATCGATCAACTTAGCTTCCTCCAAGGAGCTTGCGGAATTCTTGTTTCCAGGCACTAGCATCTTGCTCACCTTTTCTTTTAGCACAATAATTTGCTTCATAATTATTTCATCAACTTCCTACACATTAAAAATTATTTGATGTTGGTCATAAGGATTAATTTTTTGTGACAAAAGGAAAAATTAACTAAGAACATATATCAACAAAAAAGTTGAGTTGTCATAATATTTCATAACGCAAATTAAGTTTAATAAAAAATAAAGTAATATATTACCATAGGTTCCGAAATAAATTGAATAAAATGGTCTCCCCAAATGCTAGGGTGAAAATTTGCAGAACGTCGAGAGATATTGGAGTTGGCATTTGGGGTTGGAGCTGACATGATTCAATTTGTGTGTTAAATGACTCGTACAAATATTTCTTCTTAAGATTCCAAGAAGAGAAACACTTTATAAGGTGGGTCGTTGAACATTGTGGTTATTTCTTCTAGAAAACTTTCTCTTGTACCCTCGTTGTTATTCCTATACCTTCAAAATAAAAATGAAATATAAAAATGAAATGACTATTTTGCCTTCATATAAATAATAAAATATCCAAAAAAAATTTATTTTACATTTTGACATTTTCGGAACAGAGAGTAAGTTTTTTTATCAAATTTCCGTAAAAGTTGAAAAATAAGTTTTCCGGTACAGAAGTTATACTCCGAAAATCTTTAATGAAGTTTTCCGGTACAGAGGAGTATTCCGAAAAACATGTTTTTAAGTTCTCCGGTACAGAAGAGTGTTCCAGAAAACTTGATGGCCAACATTTCCAGTAGTTACTGGAGAACTTGAGCATCAAATTTTTCGGAAGTTACATATAATTTTTTTAAAAAATTAATTAATTATAATTTTATGTTATTGTTATTTATTTATTTTAATATTTTTATTTTTCAGTGGGTGCACGAGGAAGAGACGGCAAAATATTTATGGTATGAACACTAGATAGGAAGAATACATTCGTGACAATCGACCAACATATATGATGTATTAATAGTGTATTAATTATTTATGGTAAATTATTATTTAAAAATATTTATGGTATGTTAATTAATATTTATGATGAATTAATTATTGAATGGTCTATTATCATTTATAAAAATAATAAAATAAAATAAAATGGTGTGTACCGAAAATCTTTTTGAGAAAGTTTTCCGGAAACACCTTCTGTATCAGAAATTTTTCAAATTAAATTTTCCGGTAGTATAATTTTTCACTTATGTACCGGAAATCTTTTTTAAAATTTTTCAATAACAACCTTCTGTACTGAAAATCTTTTTTGATTCCGGAAAAGATGAAATGATTAAAAAAAAAAAAAAAACTTTGAATTAATAAGCATATGGGTATAGGTATAAAAGTGGGGTACATGGGAGAGTTTTCTTATTCTAACTAAATAATCAATGCATGCGTATCTTCATCAATTTGTTATGTGGTTGAGAAATTTTTTTTAGTAAGAGGAGTTATCTTATTAAAAGTGGGATGTGGGCCAAACTTTTGCAGCTATGAGATGAATCTAATTTAGTGGTCATCATTTCTAATAGGGATGATAATTAGACCCAGATTCAGTGGGTATTAAAAAAAAATTCACAATGGGTAGGGTAAAAATCCGCATAATGGGTATGGGCACGACAACGGGTAATTACTCGGAAAATTAAGCGGGTATGGGTGAGGGTACGAGTACTATAGTACCCACCTTGCCCCGCATCCGCACTTATATAAATATATTATTTATTTATTATATTAATGTTTAGTTTAATTAATTATTTTCCTTTATGTTTTAATATCTATTAATATCATCGAACCATTACAATATTTATAATCAAATCAAAAGATAAATGTTTGCAAACTTTTTAAGAATTTGATTATGATGAATAGTTAAATAATTGTGACTTTATAACTAAGAGTTATATCTTATTAATTGTGTCTTTATAATTATACTTGCAACTTCTTATAAATTGTTTTTACTGATCTCAAATAATATTGTCGTAAGAGATGCAACTTAATAAAATATTATTATGGATATTTGAATGTATATTGTAATGAGTGTTTATTTGAAATGTTTTGAGTTAAAAAATATTTTGGTTTATAATAATTTATGATTGAATTTATGATATTTATATAATTTTTAAATTTAATCATAAAATAATATTTATTTATCAATTTATTTTAGTTAAAGTGTGGGTAATAGATATGGGTACGGACACTTAGATATCCAGAGAGTAAAAGTACCGGTATTAAAGTTGATACCTAAGAGGGTACCGGTTCGTGTATGAATATTTTTTTAAACTGCGAGTATGAGTACGAGTACTATAATACCCTACCCAAATCCTATCAATTGTCATCCTTAATTTCTAAGGTGTGAAACACGTGATGCATGAATCCTAAGTTAGATGTGTGGCTTCAAACAACCTTATCTTCTACATGAATCCTAAGTAAGATGTGTAGCTTCAAACAACCTTAATATTACGTCAATATAGCTTGTTTTAATACTTCAAAATTCATAATCAATTGTTTTATTAATAAAATAAGATTTTAAATAATTAATTTAATATTAAAATATTTTAAAATATATTTATTAATTTTATAATTAACTTTTTTTATATGTGCATTTTCTATTAATATTATATATATATATATATGTGTGATATAAATAGAGTTGTCAATAAAGTTTTCAAAGTTCCAAACTCCGCCTCAAAAATTTTATACGAAGTCTATAATATTATGTCTCTATTGAAATAAATTTTTTAAGATTTCAATCTATTATTTTATTATTTTTTTTAGGCTTAAGTGAAGGACTCATAAGTCTAATGTTTTGTTAATTTGAGATATTTAAAAAAAAAGTTAAAATTTATTTTTTTCAAAAAAATATCGGATTATTTTTTCAAGAAAATCTAAAATATTTTGTTTTCATAATATTTTTAAATAATTTATTTTTCTGGAATAAAAAAATGTATTTCTCGGGTGGGCAATTCGGTGAAGTACAAGTGAATTGAGTCTAATTGTGGTGGTCTACTGTTAGGTCTTAAGGCAAGATTACTAGACCTTTGAGGTATTCGGGTGGGAAATTCATAGGTGACTTGGAGGTAGCACTTCAAATTTCGGAAGTTATCACGCAACACACGTTTACGTCGATTGTGGCGTATATGTGTCTCATGTTAAGTTGAATGGATCTATGAGAACATGGTCAATTTGAATTGTCTGTCCACCCGAGTGGTGGCATAGTATCAAGCCTCCTAACCAAATACTTCAGAGTTAGAATGGTACAACATTATGAAGTAGAGTCTAAGTTCATGCATAGCGTTGTATTTTCTTGTGATTGTTTTGTTGTGATTGATATGTTTCAAAAGTAATAATAGTTTCTCTTAGATGATTTGATTCATATAATAATGAGATAATATTTTACTTGAGTGACTTTGACTTTAGAATATAATACTGTTTATTTGAATATTTTGATATATCGTAATATGATTATGATACGGCTCATTATGATTGTTTGCATGTTCTTCATACTTATATTATACTATCAATATTATTTCAAAACTCGTCTACTTTGTTGTTTGTGTTTGACTGGTTTGACCATGTGTTTGTGAAATGCAGTTATTACATGTTAATGAGTCATGAAGTTCAAATTTGTGAGAAATCTCGCTCTGATAGGTGATACTGAGAATGAAAGTCATAGGTTGTATTTTTATTTATTTAATTAGAAATAACTTTTTGTATGAAAACCTTATAATTACTAGTAAATTTTTGAAATTAAATTAAGAAATTCTAGTTAAATCAAGTTTATGGAGATCGCACCATTTATAAGAAGAAAATGTTTTGAAGTGTTTCTCTTGAATTTTGATAAATGTGATATCTTAAATTAGTCATAAAAATTTTTATGTCTTTGAAAGCAGATTTCCTTTATCCGCTTCGAATTTAAATTAAAATTTTTTGTATAAATTATTATATATTATTTTGAGATTTAGGGTGTCACATTTATTTTTATTGTAAAATGCTAAATGAAATTTTGTGTTAAAATCATGTGCTCTTTTTATAAAAAACAAAAACAAAAATTTAAATGCAGAGACATCACATGAGAATTATGATATTTCAATTTTACTAACATTCTAATTATTATAAACTAAAGAAGAGAATGCTTAAGGAACTAAGGAAGTAGACTAAAACTAAAGTACATATAATAGATTGACATCAACCATCTCGTTACAAACTTTATTAGAAAAATTTAATGGAATAAAATTATAATAAAATAAAAGTGTTCAGTGAAACAAAAATCAATTAATTTGAAGCTAGAACAAAATATTAATGAAATTTATATTTTTGAAATGTCAATCTATTTCTAACAAATATTACGAAAGAAGATGGTGAGGTTTCATTGGATGGAATAGTTTATTTGCAAGGAAAACGGTGCTTGCTTATACATATATGTTTGAAGTTGCTTAGTTACTAGTTTTTAAATTTTAAACAATAAATCATGTTATTTATAACAGAAAATAAATACAGGTAATTTTAAATTATTAAAAATAAGAAATGGTGATATAGATTTTGTATACACAATTTAGGCTTAAATATTTGTTTGATATGTGTAAATTAGTATTTTTTTTATATATTCATCTATGTATGTTTTTTAATTAATGATGTAAGTTTAATTTTATGTTTGGTCGAATAAGTTTATGTTTTTTTATTTTTTTTATTTTTTTTATTTTTTTAAGTTTGTGTTTTTCTTTTTCATCTGTTCTGTATTTATTATGTCAATTTTTAATGGTCAATAACAACATAAACAATTTTAAAATAAAATTGAA
>JBBPBS010000738.1:6527343-6564482 GCA_037974835.1 Cicer judaicum | reverse complement strand
TTTTTGTTAAAGCTAGTTTCGAAGACAAAACTATTTAAGATAGGTAGAATATAACATCTAAGCATTTTATTTTATTTTTATATTTTACCTTATTAAGAGTAGAGATCATCATTCTAGAAACTGTTGATGATAACTACTATTGTATTGTGTTATTTTAATTTTTGATAATAATAATAATAATATTATTATTAATTATAATAATAATAATAATAATAATAATAAAAGCATGAATCAAGAAACCTTAAAAACAAAATTACATTAAACTGATGAGTAAATAATTAGGGTCATATTGAGTTTAGCTTGAAATATCACGTTCTCCACTTCTACTAATAGAAAGGAAAAACAAAACTGACACATTTCATTCATAAACGCTCTCCGATATGAATATGTCTCTCTAATTTTAGATAAAGTAGTGAATGGATTAGACAGTAGGATTAATTGTTACACAGAAAAGAAAATGAAAGTTCTTAATATCATATATTATTAGGAACTCTACTATCTCATTATTATTGTAATAGCGGCCACACTAGTAATAGATTTTGTACGTCAATCTATAAAAATTAAAACTAAAAATTTATGACACTAAGTGAGAAGTAAATTAATTTGTGAAGGTGTAGCACATTTGAAGCAAAGACCGCTACGTGAGAATTATAATAACGACACTCATATCGTTAAATGCATCACTTCATCCGCTTTCCTACTTGAATTACATGTGATATAAATGTATTGTGATGTTGTGTGTTGGTTTTGTTTGTGTGTTATCTTCAAAATGAATATTAATAATGGTTGTGCTTGACATGTTGTGGTTATTCAAGGTGATTACTTTGTGTCTAAACTAGGTTAGTTTAGGACAATTTTGAATAATTTTGGACGCTCTAGTTGAGTTATCTATATTGTTACTAACAAAAGTGTCTACATTCAGGCATTCATAGTTGTGTGGTGCGTCCATAATTGGTTAGAGCTCAAAGTTGTGTGGTGCGTCCATAACTGATTGGAGCCCACAGATCCTTGTGGGGATTTTGAGTTAGTAGTGTTGTTTGGAATGACCCAAGAAACCCTTGCGGGGGAGGTAATATTCCGGAATCATGCATTGACATATAATCTAACAAATAGGTTGTGCATTTTGGTTGATTTGTATCTTTGATGCATTGTGATTTTTAACTATTAAATGAAGTATATGATTTATTTATATTTTTACTATAACAACTATATATGCATGCATATTTGCTCTGTGTTAGTTATTTGGAGATGACTCTTAAATTTGACATGATGTCACATATAGTGTTACTTGAGCAAATAATGACACGGTCAACTTAATAGAAGAAATGTGAGGAAGTACAATAACATACAGTTGGAGGCTCTGAGATACTTTTGTACCGGTGTTAGACTTATTGGGTGAGTTTTCCACAAGTCCAAAGTTTATGACCAACTAGAATTTATATTTCGGTAGTAAAACATCAAGAGTTTTGGCTCTAGGAGTTTATTTTGTTTAACATAATAAATTTACTTTTAGTAATTGCAAATATTTTGATTCGTTATTTTCGAAAATATAACTAAAAAAATTATTAATTGATTTTAAGGCAAATGAGTATTTAAGATAATCAGAAATAAATAAAAACAAATTTGTATTTTTACATTTAGAATTTCGTTAGTTAATATCTCAAAAAAGCAGGATGTTACAAGTGGTATCAAAGCAGTTCGATCTAGATTAGACTGCGGGTTAGTGAGATAGTTTTTAGTCTTGTTAGTGTTGGTCATGTGTTTCGAATGTCCTCAAGAGATGGTGTGTGAATTTATGCACCACTCGAACCTTGATCGACATATTTCTTCACCTAAACATTGTGAGCATATTGCACAACAACACAAATCATGTTCGAAATCAATTTATTAGAGTGGTGCGACAGAATCAAGGTTGAAATTTAGTGGGGCTTGTAGGGGTTGTGATATGGAGGTTGCAATTAAGATTGTATGTTAGTTAATGGTCCAAAACTTTAGAAGAAGAAAATTATCGAGGGAACGAAAGAAATGATTGAGTCATGTTCAATTCGACATGTAGAACATTAAGTGTGAATTTTATGATTGTCACATTCATGAGACTAAACAGTTATGATATTATTAAGTAGTTTTGGGTTGATGTAAAGTTATTACTAGTTGCATGATTGAGTAAGTATAAACTTGTTAATTGCTTAAGAGTACATTAGAGACAATCATCTTAAATAGTATGTTAAGAATGAAATTTTTGAATTAAAGAGGTTATTTGTGTTTATGAGTTGTGAGTTGTAGTTCACGAGTAAGTGATACTAAACCATAAGGGAGTTATAATTTAAGTAGTAAATCATATGGATTAGATATTTAGTCATAAGAGCAACGATGAATTAAAAAACTCCTTGTGGGAAGAATTCAAGTTGAATTTAGTTAGAATGTTTGATCCAAAAGATTGAACATTAAAAGTAAGAGCACTTTATAGTGGTTTGAGAACGATGACATGTTGGGCATATTCGTGGAAAGTTGTCATAAATGTTTGACTCTCTAACATGTATTGAGATTATGATTATAAACAAAATCTTGTGTGGTGTAGGTTTCAGTCTGTATAGGACTTGAAGCTTTTTTAGTAGGATTAGAGTAATATCAGACTTAGTGAATGTGATTGTAAAGTTGTAAATTGGTAGAATATTGTTGAGAATGTTAGGCTTGATGAATTTTAAAATAATTGCAGCATGATAGATAAGATTTTCTCGACAGATAAGACAAGTGTGTTATATCTAGAAACTATTTAGTGTTCGAAGAGGAAACTATTTTTAGGTTGATAGAATTTAAGACCCGCATTTTTCTTCATTAGGGTTAATTCGAGGAAGAAACTATTTAAGATAGGTAGAATGTAACATCCATACATTTTATGTTATTTTTATATTTTACGTTATTAGGTGTAGAGATAATTATTCCAGAAATTATTGGTGATAGTTACTATTGTATTGTGTTATTTTAATTTTTGATGATAATAATAATAATAAAAGCATGAATCGGAAAACCTTAAAAACAAAATTACATTAAACAGATAAGTGAATAATTGGGGTTTTAATGGGCTTAGGTTGAAATCTTGTGTTCCTTACTTCTACTGATAGAAAGGAAAAAACAAAATCGACGTCTTTCATTCACAAACGCTCTGCGATACAGAAAGAAAAAAAGGTTTAAGAGAGAAAAAGGAAGAAATTCAAGAACTAAAAGAGTTAGTGATGATCCCCTCAAGTAAGAATTATTTATGAAAATATTAACTGTATATAACTATTTTTATTGGTAGTAGAACAAAACCCCTTATTGATATTTAAAAAAGAATAAAATTGATTGATGAATGTGTCTCTCTAATTATATCCTTATTTTTTTATCTAAATCAACTATCAGGAATATAGGTATTATATTTGTGTTATGATGTTTAGATAAAGTAGTATATGGGTTTGACGATAGGATCAATTGTTACACAAGAAAGAGAATGATATTACATTTGTGTTATGAAGTTTAGATAAAATAGTGAATGAGTTAGACAATAAGATCAATTGTTACACAGAAAAGGGAATGGAAATTCTTAATATCATATATTATTAGAAACTCTACTATTTCATTATTATTGTAATAACGGTCACACTAATAATAGATTTTGCACGTCAATCTATAAAAAAAATAAAACTAAAAAGTTTTGACATTAAATGAGAAGTAAATTAATTTGTGAAGGTGTAGCACATTTGAAGCAAATATCGCTGCGTGAAAATTTTAATAACGACACTGATATCGGTAAAGACATCACTCCATCCGTGTTTTTACTTGAATTATATGTGATATAATTGTATTGTGATGTTGTGTATTGGTTCTGTTTGTGTGTTATCTTCAAAAGAAATATTAACAATGGTTGTGACAAAGTTGAATGATTTTGAACGCTCTAGTTAAGTAATATATATTGTTACTAACAAAAGTGTTTACATTCATGCATTCATAGTTGTGTGGTGCATCCATAATTGGTTGGAGTCCATATATCTCTGGAGATTTTGAATTATTGGTGTTGCTTTGACTTTAAAGTACACATGAAGCCCTTGCAGAAAAGTGATCTTTCATAATCATACATTGACATATAATCTAACAAATACTTTGATTTATTATTTTTAATAATATAATTAAAAATGTTATTAATTAATTTTAAAGTAAATGAATATTTAAAATAATTATAAATAAATAAAAACGAATTTGTATTTTTGCGTTTAAAATTTTGTTAGTTAATGTTTCGAAAAAATAAACTATTACTAATAACACTAACCATCATCCACATATTTATATTTACAATTTATTTATGTTGACATCACTTAAAATATTGACACATCATCAAAATTATGTGGGCAAAATATCTTAATTAAATTTTGTAAATAAATGGACTAAAATCATTTAAAACTAATTTAAAACCGCAAGTGCATTGATTTATTTCTTAACAGGTCTATACATCAAAGATATTTTTTTAGGCCAATTTATAAATAGTGTGTAAAATATTATGGTTGTGTGGGGCCTATGCACTACAATTTTTGATAGTAACATATGCTAAAATTGATAGGCCAAAGTGTCACAAATTTCTTCTAAATACAAGCTTCCTGCATCGTTCGAAAATGCTATCATATATTAAATCAAACGGTCCTCCTTCTTTCTCCCGATTCACAACAAATGCTATGTGATCACCCTCTACAAGCTTGTAATACCTGTTTCATCAAATATCATAATTTGGTCAGTGCCCAAAACTATTTTTTAATGTAAATTGAAAATATATACTATATGGTGGTGTGTGTTATACATATATATATACCAGATGCCCGGTTGTAAAGTTTCATAATCTGAATCTTGTTCAACCAAATGGCTGGGATGTTCAATTGGAAACCGAGGATGAGTCATAGATATTGTGTTTATTTCTCCATCACTTTCCTGCCAATCTTCATTCCTGTACATTTAATGATACTATTAAAATTAAATTTAATAAATACTTAAATGGTATGATATTTATGTATCAAGATTTTTAATTTAATTAATTTTATGTTAAATAACACATGTGGTCTCTTAACTTAATTTCACTTCACATTTTAGTCTTTTATTTTTTCTTCTTCTTAATTTGGGTCATTTATTTTAATTTTAAGTAATAATTTGATCTTTTATGTTTTAAAATTTCACGTTGTTATCTTTTCTGTTACAAAAATTCATCAAAATTTTCAAACTAAACTCATAGAAGTAATTATCATCTTCAATATAATGCAAATTTCATCAAATTCGTTACTTAAATCTCTATATAAACTCATATTTTTATTCTTTATTTGATGAATTTGATGTTGTTGTAGATGAAAATATGAGTTTATTTGAATATTTGAGTTATGCATCTGATGAAATTTACATTATATTGAATATAATAATTAATTTTATGAATTTTATTTAAAAGTTTTGATGAACTTTTTAAATTTTTGTAAAATAAAATATTATTGTTGACATTTTAAAACATAAAAGATCAAATTGTCATTTAAAATTAAAATAAATGACTAAATCAGAAGAAAAAAATGAAAAAATAAACAAAAAATTAAAATATTAACTAAAATTAAGTTAAGATATCACGAATATTATTTGATCTTAATTTTAATATATACTATATTAATGTATATGTGGATAAATTAAAAAATTTATTGATAAAAACTTCATAATATAATATATTTATTGTATCGTAAAATATGTCATATAAATAATACATGATTATGTCATGTTACTTTATGAAGGATTGAAGGCTTGCAAATGACGATATCCCAAAATGTCCATCCATTATGGACCATGGTATATTTAGGCCTGACCCACCTAACTCTTTTTATTTAATGAAGTGAGTTAAGGTTATTTTGTCCCACCAACTTATGAATCCTTTGCCCTATTCTAGAAAAAATATATTCAATTTTATTTTTATTAATTTTCAATTAATACTACATCAACTGTATATTTTTGTGATTTTTCTTATTAAACAAGAGTAATTTAAAACCTTGATCATATAAAAACAAACCTATATCCTTTATAAGGGAGAGAACCCTGTGAAGAATAACACCACTGGCTCATCTGCAAAACTCTTAAGAAAAGTAAGGGGTGAATTCTAAGCTTGCAAGAATGAACAGTGTTACCCATGATCTTCCAAGTGCGTTTGATAGCATAGCTAAAGTAGTATGTATTTGGAAATGTATTTATATAATTGTTGATTTTTATAGACCCTTGAATTGTTAGATTAGGGAGGATCCAATCCTCTGAAGCAAATGGGCCTACATTATCCAAGAGGCAATCAACAAGACCCCTTAGGCCCATTTTTCTCCATGACATGTTAAAGTGATCCAGCCCAAAGTTTTGGTACTTTTTCAGCCAAGAAATGTCAAGCCATTCATTCATTATTACTCCAATGCGGCAAAGTTGTAAAAGGCAAATAGGTTTCAATTTTCTCCCATCTTCTGGCCTGAAAACAAATATCAAGTTTAATAGACTTCCTTAGCTATATAACATGGATCACTTAATTGTGATTAGCAAAAACATTAACAATATGAGAGTAATAAAAGTTTGGCTAAGTTTTTAAATTATAATTTAACTAATAAATGTTGATATTTATATTGAATGTATGGTGTTTATCATATCTCTTGTGAAAGAAAAAAGTCTAAGTTAAATCATTTTGTATGTTAAAAAAAATCTTAAAATTCAAACCTTGAAGAATCACTAAAAGTTAGGATCATAAACTTTAGACCTTTTTTAGCAATTACTGAACACTTAAGAACTATAAATTACAGTTTTAAAAAAAGATTTGCGACAACATTTAAACTTGTGAGATGTGAAAAAGTACTATTAAAATAATGACCAAAACTCTTTAGAATTGCCCTAACTCTTAGACAATTAAAGTAAAAGTTTTAGATCTACCAGCATACGATTTACGGGTGATTAGATTTTGAAAGTCTAAGTTTAGCATACGATCCATAGGTTTTTTTTCTTAGTTTGACCTGACCTTTTTAAAAAATCTGGTTTGACCTTAAAACTTATTTAAAAGTCTATTTCACATTAAAACATTTAAATAGTATATTTTATAATTTTTTTTAAATTGGCTAAATTAGTCATTTATATATAAGAAAAAAATAATAATAAATATAAAAAAAAAACTAATAAAATTATAACCAAATTTAATAAAATTATAATTAACAAGTATGCAACAACCTTAAAAGAAATAAAGAAATAAAATGAATTTATAATTAACAAATCTAAAATAACAAATGCTAATATTAATAAATAATAATAAAAATAACAATGTAAAATAATATATATATATATATATATATATATCAATCCTATTTTTATAAGTATGATCTATTTAAATTAATAAGATTTAAAATAAAGTTTTAATCTAACATTTTTATTAAACATATCTGATCAGACTATGAATAGATTATGACACATGACTCTAACGAAGGAACGGTTATTCTCACTCTATTGCTAATGAGTTTAAATTCTTCGAACCACAAAATATTTGTTTTGTATTTTATTCTAATTTTATCCTATAAAATTAGATTGTATTGAGTTTTACTTTAAGTCTCACTTCAATATTTACTTTAGAGAGTAACTTTGTTGGGTCTACCTACCTTAATCCCTTCATAATTTTTTCTGTATGTGATTTCATGAAAAATTACTAAACTCAAATTAAGGACAAACACTTTAAGATTAATAAACGGTTGTGGGAAGCTTAGGTATATAAGAAAGAAGTTAATAAGAAGTTCACCGCATGCCATCTAAGTATGTTCTTGTAGTTCCATTAATTGCTCCTGATAGAGATGTTATGCTTAGTACCCAATTCTCTGTTGTGTTTTCATACCCCTTGAATGCCTGCATACAATATGAATCTAAAATATATATCTAATATTTGCTAAAAATAATAGCAATACTATACTATATATTGGAACAAAAATAAAATAAAAGAGCACATATATATATTATTACTAGAACCAACTAACCTTATCAGCAAGCATTTGTTGCAAGACACGAATGACTTGTGCTCCAGCTGAGTGTCCAACAAAGTGAACTGGGTGATCCTCGTCCCACTTAGGATAGAAGCCTACGTTTCATATTTACACAACAAACTTCATTTTAATAAGGTCTCATAAATTTGTTCAAAAAAATAATGTCTCATTAATATATTTTTCACAAAATGTCCACTTCTATTTAGATGTGAACATACAAATTAACGAAGTGATTGTCAAAAATGAGTTTCAATCAAAGAAAAATAGTTTAAGAGAACGTAAGTTCAAATTTTGATAAATATAATTCTTAATTAGATTTTATTTATTTCTCAATTGAATTTTAAATTACTAAAGTCTCATTTTTTTTTTATAAAGCTAGAGAGTTAAACTAAAAAACAAGGTGAATTTAAGATAAATTCTAGAGCAGACCACTTTGATAGGTTTAGTCCAATGTAGACCAATATTTTACAAAACATTAAAAATTTCAACCATGAATGATGTGGGTCTCCAAAAGAAGAAATTTGTATTCTTTCGTAACATGGGAATAGTTTTGTAATTGGTGTAAGTTTCACATATGTAAAAAAAATGTGTATGTGTGACTGAAAACTCATTTTATGATATTTTTTTATTTTTGTCAAATTTAGCATAATGTTAACGAACAAAAGGATTCTAAGCTTCTAATTTTGAAAATACATCAATAGTTGTTTGTCTTTTAGGGGAATTTTTATGTGACCCAAGATAAACTATTTATCAAAGTAATCATCCATATAATTTATCTTATTAAAATAAAATAAAAAATTAAAGAGACCAATAATTCAAAAGTATTTGAACAATAACGAGATATAATTTCTCAATGCACATAGAGAATTTCAAATTTATGTGTCACTCTTTATATTATACTACTATTGGAGTGTTATAAAAATAAATAAATAAATGGTGTGGAAGAAAACAACTTATAGAAAACTAAGAAATATTTGAGTGTACTATTATAACATGAAAATCATCGAACCTCGTTCATATATTTGTCCAAACTGGGAGTGTCCACAAGCTTTGCTGTGTTCTTCACCGTAATCGACTTGTCCACCTTTTAAATAATAAAACATTTCGCGAGCTCTGAGACAAAACTCCTTTTCAGATTTTTCTCAAACAAGTGTAGGATTGGTATTTAATAAAGGATATTAAAGTAGATTTTTTTATATAAAAAAAATAATATTTGAACTTTTAAATATTAAAAATACAAGTTTTAAGAAAAAAATTTATAAATTTTATTGATCAATATAAAAAGTTTTATATTATTTACACATAACAATCATTCATAAAAATGATTTTAAAGATAATTTTAATAAAAGTTAAATATTTTTATTGATTTAACTATTATAATTAATTGACAGTGTACATTAACGAAATATATTAATGCATATTGTAATTTAATCTTAATCGTTGAATATTTCACATTGTATTATACGTTTTTTATTCAATGACACTTAATTAACTATTTAATGTCTTGGTGAATTATAATTAGTTTTTACAAACCGTGAGTATATCACTTTATTCATGAATTCAAAATCAATATGGTACAATTATTTGCACTATATAAGAAAACAGCAAAAATAACATTATTTTATACTAGAAATCTAATTTTATTTCCTTCTCATTCATATATTATTTAAATATAATCCTTTAATTATAATTTTTTTCATTTTTTTAACAATTATGATTATTATTAATATTATTATTATTATTATTATTATTTATTTATCAGAAAAATAAATAGAAAAAATATTATACACTAACAGTGTAAATCAATTTTCAATCAATCATTAATCATACAATCAACGATTCATGACCGTATAAAATTGCTTATAGCCACTAAACCTAAATAAATATTCATAATTCTATTTGAGGAAAAATTTATAATCAAAATATTTCATAGACAGATTTATATAAAACAAGATGCAGTTGATTAAAAGCAATTCAGTCTGAAATAAATCAATATAAATCATATGTATAAGTATGGCCTTAAATTCCTTAATTTTTAAAAGCCCCTCAAAAATAATTTTTAAAAGAGACTTACAATTGTATACTTAAAAATTTACCTATCATAGATACTTGTTAAACAACCGAAATCAGGAACAAGTACTCTTCTTTGTTGGCTCTTCCTCTCAATAAAGTGTGATAAAGCATTCAATCTCTGATATCATAGAACCAAAGAAAACAAAATCAACGAATTATTAATAATAAAAGGAGACTAATTTTCCCAACTCAACATCTATTTATAACCATGCATCTAAAAAACCAACAAATTTTGTATATTTAGTTGTGTGTTTCAAAATTTGGTTTGGTGGATTGAAAATAAATAACGACAAACATGAATTTGAATTTGTTACATTTGTGTATTATGGAAATACTTTTTAGAGAGTTTCAAAGAATTTTATTTAATGATATTTTTAATATTTATATGTCTCAAAATATATCAATAATTATATAGTTTTTCTTGAATTCTATCAAATTTTTTATTTAAAAAGAATAGAAATGAAAAAGATTGGACTTACCCTTTTTCCAAATGATCCAAATCCAAAAAATCCATGAACGAACACAATAGGAGGCATGTCATCATGATCTTTAGCATGTGTTATATCGGTCTCATAATTTTGAACAAGACTATGTGAGTGATCTTGAGCAACACCTGTTCCAAAAATGTAAAAACCATAAAACAAAATGAGCATGGAGCTCACAAACAGCTCCACCAACTGCTCATAAAGTTTCCATAAATTCATTTTGGAAGGATCAACACACACCCAACATGCAAAAACCACCAAGTTCCAAAAACAATTAATTTCCCTCTTTTATCCTTAACAAACCACAAAACAAGGCTGTTTCCAGCAGTTTAAAAGGTTCCATGCAAATATTGTGTCAACATTATAACCTTACTAACAAAGACACCCCCACACCAAAATCCCTTCCATTTTAAAAATATATAAATAATATTATTACCTTTGTTCTCTTGTATAATAGTGTATTATTAACTAAGTAAATTAATTTTTATTAAATCAATTATCTCTTATAAAAAATAGAAATAACATATAATATAGATTTAATTATTATGTATTTTTTTGTCGGAGTAACTTAAGTTTATAGAGTTTGAATTTATATCGATAAATCATAAAGTATGCCTTTGTCTTCTCCATCTTCTTAAATAAATTAATGGCGATATTTTTATTAAAAAAAACATAAATATAATTTTATCCTTTTAATTTAGGATTTTGATTCTCTATTCTATTTTTCATGAATTTAGTCTTCATTGTAAAAATTGTATACTTCATAACCTTCTAATATATCGCCTAAAATAAATTATAAAAACTACAAATTTCTAAGAAATGGTAATTGAAAAGACAAAGGTTACAGCAACCATTAAATATTAAGAGTTAGAGATTGAAAAGATATAAAGGTTACAATAACCTCAAAATATTAAAGAAATTAATCTCATTTATTGGTAGTGATATTTAATAGAAGTCTAAGATTAAATGGCACTACTTATAAATTGATCATTTCTCTGTCCATAAAAGACATGTTTATTCTTCTACTCACATACACATAATAATTTTCATTGTTACATGTGTCATATAAAAAGGGGTAAAGGAAGAGAAACAACTTGATCCTAAGTATTATATATGGCTTCCTCGTAGAATTCGGATATATGAAAATCATAAACTTCAACACTTTTCCTTTGTAAAATGGTTGCATTCAGAGACTTTTACTTTGGCAAGCCACTAGAACTTAGTTCATCCAACTTTTTATTATTATAATAAAATACATTAGCATTCGATTTTCATTTGTCGCAATATATTATGATTAGATTGTACTAATCTATATTCCTGTATATAAGTCTAGGAAACATTTGGTATGAATAGGGTCCTTCTTTTACTCAAAAGTCGGTGAAGGGAAAATCCTTTAATGCATGCATTCAAAACAATAAATCAAATTTTTACTGTCACAACACCTAAAAAATAAATGGAACAAAAAAAAAGTTTCCAAGATATTTCATATATTGAGTCAACAGTTGTATACACTATTGTGATGTTATCTTAAATATCTAAGCCTCTGATGTCTCTCACAATCCTAGAAGTTACAGAAATTTTTGGTATAAAAATGAAGTAAAATGCAATTGTTTAATATTTACATTTACAAAAGTGAAGAAGGAGGACATAAAATGAATGACCTATATATATCTTGACATTTTTTTCTTTCAAAATCAATATGGGAAGAGGGTAAAACAGTATATGCTACTAGTGATGGATTTCATTAGGCATTGTTGGAAGCTTCTTCCTAAATACATGCTTCCTGCATCTTTCGAAAATACTGTCATAGATCAAGTCAAATTGCACTCCTGCTCTTTCTCTATTAATAATGAATAGTACATGATCACCCTCTACATATTTGTAGTACCTGTTTAATCAAATACCATAATTTGGTCAGTGCACAGAACAATTTCTCATAACAATAAGTAAACTAGAAAATTCAGAACAAAAGTGTCATAATTTCAAAATCAGTAATGTATATTTTATTTTACAACAAACTGAATACATCATCCCTCAACAGGTAACTTAAGATGGTCATCAAGAATTTCCCAAAGATAAGAATGGAAATCATATGGAATAGTCAATTATCTGTTCATGATGTATACATTTATATTAAATTAAAATTTGCTGCAAGTTGTAAAATGAGATGATGTATTGCATTAATGTTCAATTAGTTGAGGATTACTGTATAATTAAAGCATGATAAATAGCATTTATAGAAATTATTAATTGGTTGGCCAATATAAACGGTTTGTAGGCCCATGCATGCAATTCAAGGTTAAAGCAATGAATGCATAATCAAGCTCTAAAGCTACAGGTTTGACTCAAACAATGTGCTGTTGTAAACTGTAAAGTACTTGTTAAAATATAAAAGTAAGACTTTGGCATTATAATCTCAAGAGTCAGAGTTTAAATCCCCTCGAACACAGATGTAAAAAAGTCATTAGTATCACTTTAATAAATTATTCCATCGGTCTCATTTTAAATGTCTCACTTGCTATTTTTCTGTCTCAAATTACTTGTTATTTTACACTATTAATTTAATTACTTTTTTCTACCAATATACCCATATTGATTGAATCTCAACTCATTAAACTTGTCAACTAACTGCAATTAATAAGGGTATTTGAATAAATGAAACTCGTTTTATCATTGAAATCATCAAAACTAATCATTTTCTTAATTAAAATGAGACCGAGAGTAATAATAAAATAAAATACTATGAACCAAAGAATTTGGAGGTAGTTTTACAAACCAGATGCCAGGTTGTAATGGTTGACAATCTGAATCCTTTTCGACCAAACGGTTGGGGTGTTCAATCGGGAGGCGAGGATGAGTCATCGATATTGTGTTTAGTGCTCCATCATTGTCTTGCCAGTCCTCATCCCTGAAACAATTACAGAACATTTGATTTATTATCAAGCTTAATCCACTTTATAATTAAGTATTGTCACAGGAAGGCGAAAACAAAACAGCAAGGACCATAAGCAAAAAGTGTATACTGACTAAAAAAATTGCATTGTTTTAAAGCAAAAACTAGTATACTTGCATGGAGCAAAGAACCCTACCTGTATCCTTTATAAGGGGTAGAAACATCAGAAGGATGAGTCCACTGGCTCATTTGCAATACTCTTATGAATAGCAAGGGGTGAACTCCAAGTATACTTGAAGGAACAGTGACACCCATGATCTTCCTTGTCTGCTTGGTCGCGTAGCTGAAATAGTATGTGTTTGGGAATGTACGCAGATTGATGTTGGTTTTTATAGACCCTTGAATTGTAAGATCGGGGAGGATCCAATCACCTGATGCAAATGGACCTGCATTCCCCAACAGGCAATCGACAAGACCCCATATGCCCATCTTTCTCCATGACATGTTAAAGTGATCAAACCCAAAATTGTAGTAGTTTTTCAGCCAGGAAATGTCTAACCAATCATATAGTATCACCCCAATTCGGCATAGCTGTAGCAAGCAAATAGGTTTCAATGTTTTACCATCTTCTGGCCTGAAACAATAGAGACTAGGTTAGCACTCAAAGTTTGCTAAATGGAGATCATTCTCTGGTTTATAGCAAGATATTATTAATGTCTACATGAACAATGGGGAGTTTTGGCTTTAATATTCATCAATGTTGTCAAATAGCAACACTATAGCGTTAAAGCATACCGGAAATTTAACAAACTACTATTGTTCCACGATATGCGAGTTCGCACAAAATGTTGTCAAATAGCAAGCTATAGCATAATTATAATACTATAACTTAGCAGAATTTAAACAAACCACTAATTTCTACTATTTGCGATTGATAACACTGATTATCATGTTGCTTGCTGAAAAGCTTATAAAATTCAGTTGAAGAAAGAAAGTGCATAATCTGGTGAAACAACGAGCACAACCAGATAGCATTCTTAATGAACAATCCCAAATCATAATTATTGATCTTTTACCATTCCACTTTTTCCCTAGGAATTGTTGTATGCTCTCTTCACACCCCTTTTCAAGCTAAAACTATTTAATATCAATAAATTTGTATACTTGTTATTTGTTTAAGCAAAAACAAAAGTTAATAAGAAATTAAGAACTCACTGCATGCCATCTACGTAGGTTCTTGTAGTCCCATTAAATGCTCCAGATAACGATGTGATGCTTAACACCCAGTTTTCAGAGGTGTTTTCATGTCCCTTGAATTCCTGAAGACAATATGAATATCACATTATCAAAAACCAAAATAAATAAACACATAATTTAAGGTGAGCCTTTGTCAATCATAATTCTGAATGAACTTGGTTTTGTAATTTGATTCCCAAATGGATTTGGAAATTTCTCCTCTAAATTCATGTTTGATGTAAAAATTAGTTGTTTAAATTAACGCAGAAGTTTTCTATCAATTCTAGCCATACCAAAGTTTGAAGGCACTGTCAATTTCCATTCAAAAGAACCAAACATATACATTAATACCAAATCAGAAACTAACATATATACTAAATATATGCAAGAAAACACATAACATTAGGACCACAAGACCAACCTTATCAGCAAGCATTTGTTGCAAGACACGAACAACCTGTGCTCCAGCTGAATGCCCAACAAAATGAATAGGATGATCCTCATCCCACTCAGGATAATGCCCTGCAATGTACCCAAATAACAAAACATAAGAAATTTTAATTAAAAAGAACTCAGAAGGGAAAAGTGGGAAGAAAATTGCTACAAAAAGCAAACATAACATGAAAATCTCCAAACCTTGTTCATAGGTTCTTCCAAATTGTGAATGTCCATATGTCTTGCTGTGTTCTTCGCCGTAATCAACTTGGCCTCCTTTTAAATAATAGAACAATTCTCTAGCTCTGAGAAAACAAAATTAACACAACTCTATTAAGACTTTTTACAAACACAAAGCAAGCACAAAAAAACCATCAAGATAAAAATACCAAACTTTTAACCCTTTAATTAAGCACTAACCTATCATAGATACTTGTTAAAGACCCTAGATCAGGAACAAGAACCCTTTCAACTTTCTTCTCTGCTCCAGCAAAATATGATAAACCACCCAATCTCTGATAAATCAAAAAACCCACATTAACAAAATCAAATAAAAGAAAAAAAGATTTTTTGTAACAGAAACAAAACAATGGGTCATTAATTACTACCCCTTTGCCAAATCCAAAAATTCCATGAACCAAAACAATAGGAGGAAGATCATTATCAACTTTTGCTTCATTGTCTTTAAGAGACAAATTATTTTTGACCTCCACAACATTATTCAAATTAGGCTTTTGAAAATATTCATTGAGAGCCTGTGATAGATCTCCAGCAACAGCTGAACTAAATATGTAAAACCCATAAAGCAAATGAACCAAGGAACTCACAAATAGTTCCACCAATTGCAAATAACTGACCCAAAATCTGAACATTTTCAAACAACAACAACAACAAAAAATGAACTTTGAATATTCAATACGCAAGAGCCTTCTTTTTAGCCTCTAAAAAAAACCCAACAACAAAAAAGAAGGCTCTTGCAAAGAAAATTAAAGGGTTAAAATCAGAAAACGTTTCAACCCTTGAAGATGAAAGAAACCCTTGATTTTTTTTTTACATAAGCCAAAAAAACTTCCTAATGAAACATGTGTATAAAGGGTGAAATTTTTGTGTTCTTGTTGTGTGATTATATACGCGCTTTTTTATGTTTTTTTTTTAATTTGGTTTAAAGGGGTTTGAAATGAATATGGTGTTTTTTTTCCCACATTTTCTACGTTTCTTTTCTACCTCATAAATCACATTGGCCAATCACAATCACAAAGTTTTTGACATCTGTCTATCCTTTATTTGTCTTTGCGGATGAGAATCCCAGAACAGTTTTTAACTACTTTATTTTATTTATTCAAATTAAAATTAATAAATGAATAATATACAAATCATATATAACTAATATAATAACTCTAAATTCAATTACTTTACTTAATAATTCACTGCCTACATTAACTTTAAAATTTTATGTGAACTTCTTTGGTCAATAATTAATACAAATAATTATTTTATTTTTTTAATTATTGTATTTTTTAACATTTGTGAAAAAATTGTAAACAATACTTATTTAAAAATATAAGATTATTAAATTTATAATTTTTAAAAAAATTGTTATGTTTAATATTAAGAGTCATTCAAAAAATATCTGAAATAATGTATATAATTGATTTTCTATTTTAAAAGGAATAAGTAGTTATTTTTAAAATACAATTATGATATAAACTTATATGACAAAGTCAATGTAAATATTTTTTATACCATCAATGAATCACAATTATTATTTTCTATTGTACTATGTTATTTGAACTTAGTTAAATTTAAATTTAAATATTTATTTTGCATGTTTTAAATATTTTTCAAAGATAATTAATTAAAGCAAAATTCGTAATAAAAAGTTCCCTAATTTACTTTTGGATTTTTTGGACATATTGTATTTTGAAGTTCTCATGGTATACATTTTGATGGAAAAAACGCCCACTTGGTATGTTACACTTGGCATGAGGTGGCAATAAGTTCTAATCATAGTCAAGGTGGGACCACTAAATTGGACAAAATCTATTTTAAAAAATAACAGAATTTTCGTCCATGAAATAGGCAAAAAATTATAAATAAAATAAAAAATAAAAAATTCTAGGAGTTTCGATCAAGTGTGCTGTGAAGGAGCTGGAAGGTTCCCAAGTTTCACACCAAACCCCAACTGCATTCAGCTTATCCATTCCATTTTATGATTTCCAATTATTCAAACGCTTTATTTGGAACTTTTATACGTTGTACATTTGAGTCCTAACGCGCTTTGTTGACCGTTAATGACACACGTTGTTGTTCCAATTTTGTGGGTGAGAGAAACCGTTCAGTTTATGCTGGATCAATTAATGACTCTATACTTGATGAGATGAGATTGGGATTTCATGGATCAATGTGGGTGGATCTTTATTATCCAAATGAAAAATTGTTTAGATAACTATTTTCTCCCTTTTTATTCGTTTAAGGTTCTTAAAGATATATTTCTTAATAGAAATACATTAAATATTTTGCTAAATTAATATTATAAATTAAATATTTTTATTAATTATTAATGTGTTTTATATTACCATAAAAGTAAAGATAAAATAATGTTATATTTGTCCTTAATTATAAACATACTTTAAAAGTGTCATTGAATCTAAATATATTTTTAAAATTACTAGAAGCTTTTATTATTTTATTTCAAACATACTACTTATTAATACTATTAATTTAATTTGAAATTAAACAAAAATCAAATTTGACATTTGACATATTTAATTTTAAATTTTATTTTAAGAACATTTATGTAAAAATCGAACCCATTAAATTCACTAACTATGTTTATTAATATATGTGGAAAAAACGATAATTGCTTATAAAAATGGCAGGAATAAAACTTTAGAAGTGATGTACATTGAGTGGTACTATTACAAAAAATAATTAAAAATATCTTAAAATTTAAAAATAACTTTATTTTATAATAATTATTTTTATTAAAATGACACATTTTAAAATGGAGGAAATACTCGTTTGTTGCACAATTCAACTTATTTTATCGTTTCACATTTTAATAACAATCTTTTTATAACTTTAAAATAAATTATAGATAATAATAATTTTGCTAAATATGTTTTGTTAATTCACACTCACTCATTTTCTGGAGTGTAACTTAATTAGCTACATCTTAATGTGTATTTCACACACACTTTCATATATATTTAGTTATAAATTGTTATAAAAAGAATATATTTAGTTATAAATTGTTATAAAGAGACTATAAATTATAATTTGTTAATTTACGTCCACTAAACAATGAGTGAATTTTACATTCACTTATTTTTTAGTAAGTGTAAATTTAAAAGTTATATCTTAAAGTGTATATGATAAAATTGTACTTATTGGTGTCAGTGTAAAAGTGATTTTTAGCTATAAATATCTTATCAATATTTTAATAATAATAAAATAAATAAATAAAAACAATTATTTTTTAGCTATATTGTTTGATGTAGCTAAATATCACTAGGGGGGTTTAATAGAGATTTTACTGTTTAAAATAATTTCTAAGTGTTTTAAAAAAACCTCTCGCTGAGGATGGGTAGCTCGAGGATGCAACTTTTCAAATCTTTTATATCTAAGTTGAGCAAAAGAGTAGGAGTAGAGTAAGAGAGACACACACACAATTTTATACTGGTTCACCCAAAGATGGCTACGTCCAGTCCTCACACCCTTGTGAGATTTCACTAACTTTCAAACAGATCAATCCTCAACCCGAGGATGATTACAAATCGTGTATTCTTTAGCTTCACCAAGGTTACAATCAATTTCCGAATATTTCCAAGTGTGACTCACTAGGAAATTACAAAGTGATTTGAGAATGATTGATACTTAATACTTTCTCACAAGATTTACAAAGATATAGTGTAGGATCAAGGAAAGTAAGAAGTGAGGGTGTTTTGCTCTTGATTAGTTTTAAGATGCTTGATCTTTTTATGCAAGTGTGTTGTGTGTTGATGAAGAACAGCTTGCTGTAATTTATAGAGCTCTTGTGATGTTCATTTCATAAGCCAAGCCTTTTATGACCGTTGGAAAATCCATTTGAGAAATGCCAAGATTTTTCTTCATATTTACGAAAATGCCATTCAGCTCATTTGAAATATGCCTTCATGTTCTTGTACGAGGTAGCAATTTTCTTGGCATTTGGGGACACGTGATGTCCTATTCTTTTCCCTTTCTTTAAGGTTTGAATATTGTGTGTAGTCATTTTCCTTCTCTTTCTTCAATGCCTTCAAAGCTACACATGTGAGCTTTTTCTCTTTCCTCCATTTAATGCATTCAACCAACATGTGATGTCCTATTCTCTACCTTCCTTCAAGACTATGGGAAGGCTTCACGTGAATGCTTCTTGCCTTGCCTTAAGACATGTGATCCATTTATTTAAGGCATGTTTCTTGTTACCTTTTTGATTATTTTCAATTTAAATCTTTTTGTATCACATAAAGGTGCATTTAGCCTTTTTGCCTAAGAAGCCTAAGATATGATGTGTTGCTTTCACAAGGTGTTGGGATGCATTTCAAAATGTTGACTTTAGGCACATGCTACTATCATCATTCCTTGAACCTTTCTTTTGCACTCTTGTCACTTTTCTTCACAAGACTTTCTTTGAATATTTTAATAGTATTTTGCCTTTATTGAATGAATCAAACAATTCATTCTTTAATACCATTCAGCCCTTGTTGAATGAATTCGAATAATTCATTTTATAATGCTATTGGGCCCTTGTTTAATGGACTCAAAACCGTGAGAATACAAAACTGCAGTTTCCTCAGCTCGTGAGGCCATCCTCGGCCTTTCCAGACTTAGCATTTTAACTCAAAGATTTCTTCTTTTTCCTTGATGAATGATAACCTATTTTCTTATATGAATACACTCAAACGCACAGATTAGTCCTCAAACATAATCATAATCTTTTAATTTATTTTGTTATCATTAAAACCAATTAAGAGAGATTTTGTCTCAACAATCTCCCCCTTTTTGATGATGACAAAATTCTTTAGATTATGATTTTTGTATTATGTAAGAATGAAATAATTTAACTCCCCCTCAATCATACAAGTGATAATTTTGAAAAATTTCCCTTTTAACATTTAAGTAAAAGCAATTTTTTGAAATTATTCAACATTGAGGTAAATAGAACATTCATAAATACCTAATACAAATTCCAGCAACTTAAGCAGAATATAACAGGTTTATGAATTCAGCCATAACATCAACAAACATAATTTGTATTTAAACAATCATAACATCAGATTAATTCAGTCATAACATCAGTTAAGCAAAACATAATATGAGTTTAAACAAGTTATCACAGAGTTTAATCAACATAAGACAAAATATAATCCATAATCTTACTCCCCCTGAATTAAGTCAACATCAAAAAGTCTAGAACAAATTAAAATAGAGTTAGTCAGCGGAAGAAGAATCTTCAGATGATGAAGATGTAGAGTTGCGGGCAAAAGAGAACTGGGTCGGTAGTATAGGGGGTTGATCATTTGCAGCAGCTGATGAACTCAAATGTTTGGTAACCCATTCCAAAATGAGCCCAAACTGAGTGATGGTTTTTTGAAAGCGAGAAAAGTTAGCCACTAAGTGCTTTTGATCTTTCCTAATCTTTTTGAGCAGCTTTAAAACCTTTTTGTTTTCTGCCGATTTCATGCTGGTGGTAGGATCACGGGCCTTTTTGGATTTTGATTTTTTAACATTTTCCTTGGAGAAATTTGCAGAATTTGGTGCCACATAAGATTTTGATTTTTTATGCAAATCTGGACCAGAATTAGATAAACCAATATTTGGAGAGATAGGGGAAGAGTTTAAACTTACTGTGGATTCTTTCTTATGCATGTTCCTATGAGGACTTTTGGAAGAGTGATGATCGTATGAGACATTTAGATCAAAAAATAAATCCTCACCATCACCATTCTTAGCTGGAGGAGTAGCCGTATGGGTTGAGGAATCCTTACTGACTTGTGGAGAATTTGGAAGTGTTAAGCCAGCTGAGTTAAAATAGGGTGTACGTGAATGAGACAGTGGCGAGGCAGGTTGTTCTTTCTTTGAGATGGGGTTCGGTTCAGGCAAAGGAATACGCATTTGTTTAATGTTTTTCAGAGAAAAGAAATTATTGCACTGGATACTCTCTTCATCATCAAGTGGTACCTTAAAGAACTTAAAAAATTTGGTGAATACCATACTATAGGGGGCGGATCGACCCACTATTGCAGCATTTGGCATGTAGCTAAATATGATATTGCCCAAATGAAGAGGAGTTTCAGTCAACAAGTGATGAAGGATTAAAATGTCAAGTTCAGTGACCTTTTCATAACTCCCAGCTCGAGGTGCTATTGAGTGAACACAAATGTTGTGATAGATCCGACACATGGAAGGGAGGTTTGAGGCTATGAGCGGTTTCTTAGGATCTATTAGGATGTTTTGAAGAACAAAATTTCTAGTTACCAGATACTGCATATACCAAGTCTCAGCAAAACAATGTGTTCCAGCATCTTGTATGTCAAGGATTGTGCATAGAGAAGTAGGGTTTATGTCCAAATGTACTCCCTTAAGTTTAAAACTGAAACCTGTGTTTCCTTTACAGCCATTGCATGCTGCATAAAATGCCTTGACTAGCCTTGGGTATTGCGGTTCATTAACTCTAAAGAAAGAGGTCCAGCCAAATTTATCAAAAATTTTTATAACATCAAAGCCACCATTTTTCAAGTTGATAAGGTCAATATGCTTGCCATGAACCACAAATTTATGAATCCATTTTGAAGTGTAGTTTAACTCCGAATCTGTGGATTCAAAAAGAGAAACAGGAGGTGGTTTGGATAGCCGAGATTTCTTTGGAGTCTTTTTAGGAGATTTAGTTTTCGGCCCTTTGGAAGATGAAGGCTTGGAGGAAGATTTAGGGTTCGGTTTAGTAGAGGGGCTTCCTTTTGAACTTTCCAAGTCAATGACATGCACAGTAGGGTCTTGAGGAATTTCTTTGTTGGAATGAACAGCCCCAGATTGAATTCTGGAGGACCTTCTGGTGGAAGTAGTGGGTTTTAAGGATTTCTTTAGTGTTTTGGAAGAAGGTTGAGGCGGTTTAGAAGATGCCCTAGGAGGGGATACAGATTTTTGTTTAACTCCTTCCCCAGCAGATTTAGAACTGGAATAGTTTTCAGAATCAGTTTCTAGATCAAAAGGGCGCATTTTCCGTTTTGCAAGAGTTTTGATACGTGCCATTGTTGTTGAGAAGAAGATACCGGTTTGAGAAAGGAATTTGCGATGAAGAGAGAAAGAAACCTGAGTAATTTTGGAAAGAGAAACGTATGGAAGAGAGAGAAGAGAATTAAACTCGGAGAGAGAAAAATAAATGAAAAATTTAATGAGACGGAGAGAGAAGAAAATTTTGAATGAAAAATAATAATTAGGAGAGAGAGAATTAATTTGAATGGGAAACGTGAAAGGAAAAAGAAAAACGTAATTGATTGATGGAGAGAGAACGGGAAAGGAAGGCAGAAAACGTGAGAGAGATTTAAGGAGAGCCGTTGGATGATGGAGCGGGAATCATGGACTGTATTTAATACAGTCTACGCATTGATGAGGTGTATTTATCACGAGTCAGCCATTTAACCACTAGGTAAGAGGAGGCATGCGCATGGCCTGGGCAGTTTTAACAAGAGAACGTTTCACCTAAAAGAGCCTAAAGTCCTACTTTTTAATTTTTGACTTAATTTGAGGGATTAGATTTGCCATATATTTATCTCACAAGATTAAAATAATAAAATACCAAAAAAAATATTAAAATAATAAATTCAAAACAACAGAATTAAATTATTTAAATATCTTTGGGAAAATATGTGATTGAGAGTTCTTCCAAGATAAATTTAAACCGATCCTCTTGGAGAGGTTTGGTAAAAATATCAGCTAGTTGATTCTTAGTGTCAATAAAAATCAGTTCTAAATCCCCTTTTTGCACATGATCTCTTAGACAATGATGTTTAATTTCAATGTGCTTAGATCTAGAGTGTTGAATGGGATTCTTAGAAAGATTTATTGCACTTGTATTATCACATAGGATGGGAATTTTTGTGTACCTTAATGACTAATCCTCAAGTTGATTTTTGATCCAAAGTAGTTGTGAGCAACATTGAGCGGCTGATACATACTCTGCTTCAGTTGTTGAAAGAGCAATGGTATTTTGCTTTTTGCATGACCAACTTATTAGCGATTTTCCAAGAAATTGGCAAGCTCCGCTTGTGCTTTTTCTTTCAACTTTGTCTCCCGCGTAGTCCGCATCACAATAGGCTTTAAGATCAAGATTTGAGCACTTTTTGTTCCATATTCCCAAATTTATAGTGCCAACAAGGTATCTAAAGATTCTTTTTACGGTTGTGAGATGAGATTCTTTAGGAGAGGATTGGAATCTTGCACAAAGACCGACTGCAAAGACTATGTCTGGTCTGCTTGCTGTTAAATACAACAAGGATCCTATCATCCCTCTGTACTCCTTTTCAGAAATTGGAGTTCCTTCATCATCTTTGTGGAGTATGGAAGATGGATGCATAGGAGTTCCCATGCTTTTAGCGGAACTCATATTGTATTTGTTGAGTAGATCCTTAGTGTATTTTTCTTGAGATATAAAGATACCATCATCTCGTTGTTTAATTTGTAAACCAAGGAAGAATTTTAATTCTCCCATCATACTCATCTCAAATTCACTTTGCATAAGATTTGAGAAATCTTTGCACATCTTTTCATTTGTGGGTCCAAATATTATGTCATCGACATATATTTGAACAATCAATAAATCTTTTTCATGAGTCTTCTTGAAAAGAGTTGTATCAATTTGACCCCTAATGAATCCATTTTCTTTTAGAAAAGAGCTTAACCTTTCATACCAAGCTCTAGGAGCTTGCTTTAAACCGTAAAGAGCTTTTGATAGTTTGAACACATGGTTTGGCCGCTTCTCATCTTCAAACCCAGGAGGTTGACAAACATACACTTCCTCATTTAAGAACCCATTCAAAAAGGCACTTTTGACATCCATTTGAAATAGTTTTATTCCTTTATGAGTAGCATAAGCCAAGAGGATTCTTATTGCTTCAAGTCTTGCTACAGGTGAAAACGTTTCATCATAATCAATTCCTTCTTGTTGATTATAACCTTGAGCCACTAATCTTGCTTTATTTCTAATGACTTCTCCATCCTCATTTAATTTGTTTCTAAATATCCATTTAGTTCCAATAATGGATTTTTCAAGAGGATGGGGTACAAGATTCCATACCTTGTTTCTTTCAAATTGAGAGAGTTCTTCCATCATAGCTTTAACCCATGATTTGTCACCAATAGCTTGATCAATCGTTTTGGGTTCAACTTGTGAGATCATGGCCATGTTGGTAGTGCTTTCCCTTAGAGAATTTATGGTTCTAACGCCATCCTCCGTATTCCCAATGATTAGATCTGGAGGATGATGTGTGACTGTTTTCCATCCTCTTGGAAGTTGTTGAGAGATTTGGTCAGACGCATCCTCTTCTTGAGGACCAGGTACTTGAGAAGTTGACGGTTCATCTTCTTCATTTTTAATCAATTTTTCTAAACACAAGTCATCAAACTCATCAAAAATAACATGCATGGATTCCTCCACAGTTTGAGTCCTAAGATTATATATTCTATAACCTTTTGACGTTGTGGAGTATCCTAGAAAAATTCCTTTATCCGATTTCGGATCAAACTTTCTCAAATTTTCTTTATTATTTAGAATGTAGCAATAACACCCAAATATATGAAAATAGGAAATATTTGGTTTTCTCCCTTTCCATAATTCATATGGAGTTTTGTTTAAAATTTTTCTAATGGATGCACGATTAGAAACATAACAAGCAGTGTTGATGGCTTCGGCTCAAAAATATTTTTCAATGTTGGCTTCATTTAAAATAGTTCTAGCCATTTCTTGTAAAGTTCTATTTTTCCTTTCAACTACCCCATTTTGTTGGGGAGTTCTTGGACAAGAAAATTATGAGAAATACCATTTTCTTCACAAAGATTTTTAAAAGATTCATTTTCAAATTCACCTCCATGGTCACTTCTCACCGAGATTATTTTTTATCCTTTTTCATTTTGAATCTTTTTGCAAAAATGGTGGAATGCCTCAAAGGTTTCATCTTTATGTTTTAAAAATAGAACCCAAGTAAAACGAGAAAAATCATCAACAATCACAAAACCATATCTTTTTCCACTAAGACTTGGAGTTTTGATAGGACCAAAAAGATCAATGTGAATAAGTTCAAGAGGATGATTTGTTGAAACAAAGTTTTTAGAGTGAAAACTACTTTTGACTTGTTTTCCTTTTACACAAGCTTCACAAACTTTGTCTTTTTCAAAATTAATTTTTGGAAGATCTTTTACTAATTCTAGATTAGCTAATTTAGAAATAGTGTTTAAGCTTGTGTGACCCGCTCGTTTGTGCCAAATCCATTTATCTTTTTCAATAGAAACAAAACAAGATTCAGAGGGTAAATCATCAAGATAAAGTTCATATAAATTTTTTTTTCTAAAACTGGAAAAGAAAACTCTACCCGAGGATGAGTGTTTAACCTCACATAGAGTAGGCTTAAAAATAACTTCAAAACCACTATCACATAATTGACTAATGCTTAGCAAGTTATGTTTTAAGCCATCCACATATTAAACATTTTCAATTTTTGCAGAATTATTTTTACCAATAATACATGTCCCTTTTATTTTAGCTTTATCATTATTACCGAATGTGACTAATCCTCCATCCTTTATTTCCAATGACATGAAGCAATGCTTATCTCCCGTCATATGCCGTGAGCAACCACTGTCCAAGTACCAAGGCTTTCTTTTGTTGATTAGAGGATGAACCTGTTTTAGAGTTTAGAAGAGACTTAGGTACCCATATAGCTTTGGGTCCTTGTTGGTTAGTTTTTCCTCTTGTGAGGACATTTATTTTATGATAGCAAATAGAATCATGATGCCCATGTGTTACCACAGAATGAACAAGCTGACTTTATATTGTTAGCTTTCCTCTTAGCATGACAAATTTTGGAGGTATGCCCAAGTTTTTTGCAAAATGTGCATTTCGGCCTATCCTCTAGTTTGTTAGGCAAGAAAAAGTTTTCATATAACTTTTGTTTTTGAGAGCTTTTGAAACCAATACCAGCCTTGTCAAATATTCCAGATTGAGACCCCATAATCTTTTGAAATGTTTCAGTAGATTTGACAAAGTTGGAAATATCATTTTTAAGTTCCATAACCTCAGTTTTCAAAATTTCCTTTTCTGCATCCTCGTCAGGAGGTTGAGTTTCAACTGTTTTCTTGTTTAAAAATTTTTGTTTTTCAGAATTTTGAAATTGAGATTGCTGCAAATCTTGAATGATTTTAACATATTCATCATTCTTTTTCCGAAGCTCCTCATTTTGTCTCTTTATCTCAACAAGTTGGTTTTTTTGAAATATACAAGTTTGAGATAAAGTGTGTGAGTCATTTAAGAGGCTATCAAATTCAATTTCTAATTCTTCACAATTAGGACATAGATTAGTAATACTTACCTTCTCAGTTTCTGATTTTGTCATGAGACATAGGTTGGCTTCTTCTTCCTTTTCTTGCTCTGAGGATGACTCGTCACTATCATCCCAAGTAATCATCATGGATTTGTTTTTGTATGGAAATTTTCTAGAGTTCCTTTTGTTGAGAGGACACTCAGTTTTGTAGTGTCCCATCTTGTTGCATCCATAACAATTTATTTGACTTTTGTCAATTTTTTCTTTTTGAGGGGATGCTCTATTCTGTCCTCTTCTATTTAAGATCCTCTGTAGTCTTCTAGAGAGCAGAGCGAGTTCATCCTCATCCTCAGACAGAGGGTACTCTACGTTTTTCTTTGTTATGCCATCTTCATTCTTCTTGGAAGATGAACTTTCTGTTTGGCTGGTTTTTAGAGCAACCATTCTTCCCTTTTTGTTTGGTTTGTCCACCAACAACAATGGTTTATGAGCTCTTAGAGTTCCAACCAAATCTTCTAATTTCATGTTGGTTAAGTCTCTTGCTTCTGAAATGGCAGTTACCATTGGCCTCCATTCTTTTGGTAAGCTTCTTAGGATATTTCTTATCCTTTCATGAACGGAGTATACTTTCCCAAGAGATCTCAAGTTGTTTAATATGATTGTTAACCTTGAGAACATTTCATCAATAGTTTCCTCCTCCTTCATTTCGAATAGTTCGAAATCTCTTACTCCCATATCTATCCTTGCTTCTTTTATATGGCTTGATCCTTCATGATGGATCCTTAGAGTATCCCAAAGCTCCTTAGCATTTTTGCACTCTTCAACTCTATCATATTCTTCCCTGCTCAAAGCACACGTTAGAAATAAATGAGCTTTAGAGTTTAGGAGTACCTTTGCATTTTCATCCGCCATCCATTGTGCTTGAGGTTTCACCTCGAATGTTGCATCTATGTTGTTGGTTCTAATGACATGATCTCCATTTTCCACCACAGACCACATGTTGTTGTCTTGTGATATGAGAAATAGCCTCATCTTACTTTTCCAATGATAGTAATCTGTACCATCAAAGTAGGGAGGTCGGTTGATGATCCTCCTTCAGGAATGTACTTAGCTTTTGACATTTTTCTTTTTGGATCTTTTTCTCTTACACTGTTAGGTGTATTTTTTTGAGAACCTTGCTCTGATGCCAATTGATGTAGCTAAATATCACTAGAAGGGGGGGTTGAATAGGGATTTTGCTGTTTAAAATAATTTCTAAGTGTTTTAAAAAAACAATCCTCTTGCTGAGGATGGGTAGCTCGAGGATGCAACTTTTCAAATCTTTTAGATCTAAGTTGAGCAAAAGAGTAGGAGTAGAGTAAGAGAGACACACACACAATTTTATACTGGTTCACCCAAAGATGGCTACGTCCAGTCCTCACACCCTTGTGAGATTTCACTAACTTTCAAATAGATCAATCCTCAACCCGAGGATGATTACAAATCGTGTATTCTTTAGCTTCACCAAGGTTACAATCAATTTCCGAATATTTCCAAGTGTGACTCACTAGGAAATTACAAAATGATTTGAGAATGATTGATACTTAATACTTTCTCACAAGATTTACAAAGATATAGTGTAGGATCAAGGAAAGTAAGAAGTGAGGGTGTTTTGCTCTTGATTAGCTTTAAGATGCTTGATCTTTTTATGCAAGTGTGTTGTGTGTTGATGAAGAACAGCTTGCTGTAATTTATAGAGCTCTTGTGATGTTCATTTCATAAGCCAAGCCTTTTATGACCGTTGGAAAATCCATTTGAGAAATGCCAAGATTTTTCTTCATATTTACGAAAATGCCATTCAGCTCATTTGAAATATGCCTTCATGTTCTTGTACGAGGTAGCAATTTTCTTGGCATTTGGGGACACGTGATGTCCTATTCTTTTCCCTTTCTTTAAGGTTTGAATATTGTGTGTAGTCATTTTCCTTCTCTTTCTTCAATGCCTTCAAAGCTTCACATGTGAGCTTTTTCTCTTTCCTCCATTTAATGCATTCAACCAACATGTGATGTCCTATTCTCTACCTTCCTTCAAGACTATGGGAAGGCTTCACGTGAATGCTTCTTGCCTTGCCTTAAGACATGTGATCCATTTATTTAAGGCATGTTTCTTGTTACCTTTTTGATTATTTTCAATTTAAATCCTTTTGTATCACATAAAGGTGCATTTAGCCTTTTTGCCTAAGAAGTCTAAGATATGATGTGTTGCTTTCACAAGGTGTTGGGATGCATTTCAAAATGTTGACTTTAGGCACATGCTACTATCATCATTCCTTGAACCTTTCTTTTGCACTCTTGTCACTTTTCTTCACAAGACTTTCTTTGAATATTTTAATAGTATTTTGCCTTTATTGAATGAATCAAACAATTCATTCTTTAATATCATTCAGCCCTTGTTGAATGAATTCGAATAATTTATTTTATAATGCTATTGGGCCCTTGTTTAATGGACTCAAAACCGTGAGAATACAAAACTGCAGTTTCCTCAGCTCGTGAGGCCATCCTCGGCCTTTCCAGACTTAGCATTTTAACTCAAAGATTTCTTCTTTTTCCTTGATGAATGATAACCTATTTTCTTATATGAATACACTCAAACGCACAGATTAGTCATCAAACATAATCATAATCTTTTAATTTATTTTGTTATCATTAAAACCAATTAAGAGAGATTTTGTCTCAACATTGTTTACGTGTGCAAATTAAGTTAAAAGATAAAGATTTATATGAATTACTATCTATTTGAAGGTAACATATATTATGAGTAAGTTAAAGTTAACTAAGATTTAATGCCTTCATTTGATCGTATGATTCAAGACCAAAGAAAAAATATATGAATGAAGCCTTTGTTAGAATCAACCCTCTAATTTAAAGTCAATTTTGTTAAATCAAACAACTGAGCCCATAACTTTAAAGAAGTCAACATCTATGGATCATTTGATGCCTAGAAAAGGTAAGGCAATACTATGAAGAATCTGTTGTTAAAGTTGTGTTTACCTCTGTTAAACGCGTTCACAACGCGTTTGAATCTAATATTACAAGTTCAACCTAATGATTATGTGTATATGATAATTCTTGTAAAATGTTTGGTCAACGCTTTCAATACAATGCTTTGATAAAAAATCAAAATCAAAATTCTTATGTGAATCGTCTACACTCAGAACTATGGAGAAGACAACTTCCTTGGTATCATCCTCCAAGATATGTCTTATTAAATCAAGATACCTTAAATGAATTATGAAGATGTATATGGACATTCATCGGTGTTTTAAACATAAATCGATATATATGGACATTCAATCTTTCAATGTTCTAAGATAATATTTGTAAAAGCCTATAACACATAAAAATGAATGAATAAAATATTAAGTAGAATTTTTTTAGAATTGATGTTAATCAATCAAGTTGTTTGGTACACTTGAATTGATATAGCATTTGAAATGTAATATTTTCTCAATAAGAGTTAGAATCCTATAAACTAATTTTGTGTTAATTCAAACAGACACAGAATGAAACTAATGTAAATTAACTGTGTCTGAAACTAAAAAGGTGTAAGAATACTTATGAATCTCAACGACAATTTGTCAGAAAGTTGAGAACGATTTTAACGAAAGGTTAAAAAATAACACTGTAAGTCTTAAAAACGTGGAGGCTAAAAAATAATGCTCGAAGTCTAGAGTAAATAATACTTTTATGTTATTATTTAAATGGTGGATTAAATTGTTAGTTGAATTCTATTTGTGGAAGTTAGTTAGTTAGTTAGTTATCTAGCTGTATATGTTAGTTAGAAGTTAGTTTCTTTCATTCCTTTGTATATATATTTAGATGATGTAAACTTTGAGATACATTCATAATACAATGGAAATTTCTCAATTATTTTCTCTTTCTCTCTATTTTCTTCTGCATTACCAAAATGGTATCAGAGCATTAATGCTCTGATTTGTCTCTCTTCTTCTCCTCCATTGTTAAAATCCTTCTTGTTACTGAAGCTTTCTCACCCTCTATTTCCAAAGCTAACTGAATAAAAGTTAAGTTGTTATTTCTCTTCTTCTGTTTCTTGATCATGGCGAATCAGACCTACGATGATTACAATACAAATCCTTCAAATCCTTATTTCCTTTATTCTAGTGAAAATCCAGCACTTGTTCTTGTTTCTCCTCTTTTGGATGGTAAGAATTACCATTCTTGGGCTAGAGCTATGAAACTTGCATTACAATCGAAGAATAAGCTCAAGTTCATCGATGGAAGCTTGCCTCAACCTTCGTCCAACAATTCTCTTCATGGACAATGGATAAGGTGCAATACGATGGTGCTGTCATGGCTCCAACATTCAGTTGAGGATTCGATTGTGAAATCAGTTCTTTGGATCGATTGTGCTGCTGAAGTATGGAAAGATCTTCAAGATAGGTTTTCACAAGGGGATATTTTTCGAATTGCAAGAAGATTTCTACAGATTGAACCAAGGTAATCTTTCAATATCTGAATTCTTCACTCAATTGAAAACCTTATGGGAAGAAATTGATAATTTCAGACCAATTGGACAATGTACATGTGTTGTACCCTGCTCTTGTGGAATTATTCAAAATGTTAAGATGTATAGGGAACAAGATTATGTGATTCGTTTCCTAAAGGGACTAAATGAGCAATATGCTCAAGTTCGTTCTCAAGTCATGCTAATGGATCCTCTTCCTATCATCAGTAAGGTTTTCTCATTGCTTATGCAGCAAGAAAGGCAATTAAATGCATATGTGATATCAAATTTAGGGCCTGATCTTAAGGCATTGAATGTTAATTCGCAACAGAATAATTCATATAAAGCAAATGGCAATTTTAGTGGAAATCATAATTTTAAAGGGAGAGGATCTTCTCCTCATAGAGGAAGAGGTCGTGGTTACAATTCCAGTACAGGCAGAGGTCAACCAAATAGATTTTGTACTTTCTGTGAAAGGACCAATCACACAGTGGAAACTTGTTTTCTCAAGCATGGTTATCCACCTGGATATCAGTCAAATAGATCCACCAAAATGGCTAACAATGCTACTAGTTCTTCTATTGAAAATGACTGTAATCAAATACTAAGCAATGATGATTCTCCTTATGCAAATTTCAATAATGGTCATTCACAAAATGATTCTGGTCTTAAAGATTCTCATGGATCTTCCTACAATTTTACTGAGGAGCAATTAAAAGGGTTCCTAGATTTGCTTCAATAATCCAAATCCAATTTCAATCATGCTGCCAATTCTGCTGTCAATACTACTATGCCTGTTACTTCAGCAGGTAATTTAAATATGCAATGGTTGATTGATACTGGTGCAACTGACCATATCACCTTTGATTTGAAGCATTTTCGTACTCAGAAGTCTATATCTCCCATGCTCATTACACTGCCTAGTGGTGACAAAGTATCTACCTCTATTACTGGCACTGTTCATTTGTCTGAAACTCTTATCCTATATGATGTGCTTTATGTTCCTCAATTTCATGTTAACCTGATCTCAATTAACAAATTGATTCAATCCTTATGTTTTCATCTAATTTTTCACCACAATTTGTGTGTGATTGTGCAGAATACTCCCAAGAGGATGATTGGTTCAGCTAGATTGAAACAAGGGCTATTTGTGATAGATCTCTTCCAGCCACAACTTCAATCACCACAAGTCTCAGCTTTTCAATCTTCTGTTACATCTGATAATGCTTCTATATGGCATTTACGTTTTGGTCATGTTTCAAATTCTATCATGAGATTACTTTCTGCTCAATTTTCTTTTATTCCACAGTCTAATAAATCTATCATACCTTGTGACATTTTTCATTTTTCTAGACAAAGAAAATTGCCTTTTTGTACAAGTTATTCGCAATCCAATAAATGTTTTGATTTGCTGCATGTAGACATTTGGGGTCCTTACTCTGTACCATCTCTGTTTGGTCACAGATATTTCCTTACATTGGTAGATGATTACACTCGGTTCACTTGGGTAATTTTGATGAAAACTAAAAGTGAAACCAGAACTCACCTTTCTAATTTCATTGCTTTTATCGACACTCAATTTGCAACTAAATTGAAATGTCTAAGGAGTGATAATGGTGTAGAGTTTTTAATGCATGATTTTTTATCTTCTAAAGGGATCATTCATCAAAGAACTTGTATAGAGACCCCTCAACAAAATGGCATTGTTGAGAGGAAACACCAGCACATTCTCAATGTTGCTAGAGCTCTCTTCTTTCAAGCTCATCTACCACCAAAATTTTGGAACTTTGCCATTCAGCATGCAATTCATATTATAAATAGACTTCCAACACCTTTGCTTCAAAATAACAGTCCCTATCATTCTTTACACAATCAGTTACCCAATTTTTACCATTTGAAGGTGTTTGGTTGTCTTAGTTATGCTAGCACTATTCAATCTCACAGAACTAAGTTCCAGTCTAGATCTAGAAAATCTATTTTTCTTGGTTTTAGAGAGGGAACAAGAGGATACATTCTCTATGATCTTAACAATCATGAAATTTTCTTGTCTAGAAATGTTATCTTCTATGAAACATGTTTTCCCTTTTATCATCCTTCTGTTCCATCTTCTATAACTTGCAAACCTATCATGTCACCTTTTATGGTTCATTTAGAGGACACTTTTCCCACTATTTCAGATGTTTCACATAATTCCATTCATCCTTTATCTCCTACACCTCACCACTCACCTGCATCTATTTCATCTCCTGCATCTCATCATTCTCCTTCTCCATCTCATGCTAATCCTCCTCCTCATCCAAATCCACCAAATTCTCTTGTTCCTATAAGACAATCCACCAGACCGAAAGTTTTTCCTTCCCATCTCAGGGACTATCACTGCAACCTTGCTACAACTTCATCTAGTGCCATTGATTCCTCTTCAGGTATTCGTTATCCTTTATAATGAGTACTCAGTTACTCTAAATGCTCTCCATCATATAAAAAATTTTGTTTCAATGTTACTACCATTGAGGAACCTTCATCACATAAGCAGGCTTCTTTACTTTCTTGTTGGCAAGATGCCATGTAATCTTTGAGATACATTCAGAATACAATAAAATTTCTCAAAGATTACACCATCTAAATATATATACAAAGGAATGAAAGAACAGCTAGATAACTAACTAACTTCCATAAATAGAATTCAACTAACATAAATCTTAAGGAGATAATATCTCTTCTCAATCTCTTATGAACTACAACTAGATAACTAACTAACTTCCATAAATAGAATTCAACTAACATAAATATTACGGAGAGAATATCTCTTCTCAATATCTTGTGAACTATTATAAACTACTTTTCTCTTTTCTCAATCTCTACTTTAATGTAAATGGTTTATGACTCAACTTTATTTTATTTCAACTATTTTATAAGAAATATTTTAATAAATAACATAATCTTTTGTTTAAGCAACACAAATAATTTTAAAAAAATGACAAAACACAATTCAAATCTTCATTTCTTGTATATTCAAACACATTCAATTCGGTAAACCACAATTAAAAAAATAAGTGCTGTATATTAGCAAATTCATTTACTACTTTTTTTTTAATCACATATTCAAGACTGACAAATTCAAAGCGAAAGATTGTGAATTGCTAATGAGACAACTATTGTTAAATGAAAAGATACTACTAGAAAAATATAATTAAATTATAAAATAGTTATATATTCTAGTGCAAATACTTTTACAAATTGATCACTCTATATATATATAGAAGATCAAAGTATATAAAAAGATTATCTAATCAATTTCTCTAATTAAAATAAAGAATACACATGACTTAAAAAAACAAATATAAATTACAAATGAAAAATATTTGGGACTAAAAAGTTTTAAAAAATTTAAAATTTTAAAAACTTTATATAATATAAAATTTATTACAACATGTTTATTTATGATTTTCTTGTAAAGAAAATACTCTGTCATTTTTAAAAAAAATTTAGATAAAATTTTATCTTTTAAGAAAAACTAAAATATCAAATTTAGTTTTATGGTAAAATTTATTAAATATTATTTTATGGTAAAATTTATGGATATATATTTTTTCATTGTTCATAAATAATTTAATCATGTAGTATAAATTAAAAAATCAGTGACATTTTACATGACATCATAATTTTCGATCCTCTATAACATGTCATGCAATCTAAATGAACCAAAAGATAATATGATAAATTAAAACAAAGATAATCTTAAATTGCAAAGACAAAATCTAAAATATATTTTTTAAATTAAGACAACAATCAAAAAGTAATCATATCACATGACAAAAACATAAAATATAAAAATATAAAAATAAATTATTTGACTATAAACATGTTCATCATATAGGCTCTACTATATCACAAAATATTTTGATAAAATAAAAATGATTTTAATCATAATCGACAAATTAATGTATATATCTCACGAAAACTTATTTTTATAGTTTAATTGTGATACAAGTATATCATTACCAAAAGATATAAGCTAATGACAAGGGAGAAGTTGAATTAGATGAGTTTGCAAATAATTAGAGCGTAGCTTGCACGGTTTCAACATACTACTGTTTAGGTTGATCATTTCGATTTGCTTGCACAAATCTCCAAAAGCATGATGATTGAGCAGCACATGCATATTTGATATTTCTTGTTATTTTTATGTATAGTCAAATTAATAAACATTACTTGTTAGGAAGAAAACAAATAAAATATGTGCAAATTGAATTTAGACGTGTATCTGTTCTAGAAGCTCCTTTTAATAATTTAATTTGGACGAATATTTTGGTGAGTTTATTTTTTTTGTCATTTGCGCTCATTGCATTGCATTAACAATTAATACTACTTTTTGTACAATTATTTAAAAGGTAAAGAAACATTCTCTTGTTGTGAATTTGGAATTTTCAAAGAATTTGACTTGCTTTGTTGCATACACTAAGGTGTTTAGCATCTCAAGTATCGAAGTCTTTGTTGGATTAACTATAATTTGTCTAATTTGGTTCTTATTTTAATCACTAACATAGTCTTGTACGCATTGATTGAAATTCAATGTTTTCTGACCAACATAATTATTATATTTAGGGAGGATTTGGCAAGTCAAAGACATTCTTAGAAAAATAATCAGAATATTAAACTTTCATAAAAATAAATTATATTTCTTTTATAATGCGTTATGCTATTCCACACATATTTTTTAATTTCTCGTAAATAAAATATAAATAAAAAGTTATATTTAAAAAGCATATATACGAGTATATATACTTTTCAATTATTATAAATATAAAATAATAGGTAAATTTCTCGTGAATTACCATATCTAATATTAATGTACTTACAATTATTATAAATATAAAATAAGAGGTATTGATTTGAATGTAATGTAAATAATATTAATTAAATAGTTTTTTTTAAAAGTATTGTATCTAGACTTAAATATAAGCAACAAAAATATCATTTTTGGTGGCAGGGTTGGCCCAAAGGTCAAACAACTAAAGTTAGGGTTTTAGGCCTAAAAACTATTTAATTAACAAAATAAAAAAGTCTTTAAACTAAATAGTTTATGATATTATTAATTATATTCCAAATTTATTTATATTATATGTTAACTTAGTTGGTAAAGTAAATGATTTTGAGTCTTTTGTCCATGGCTCATATAATTTCAAAAAGGTAATCCACTCTTTAGTATGCTCAACAAAAGCTCTCTGGGGGACATTTGTTAGATAACAAATTTGAAGTCACACCACAGTAAAAAAAAAGAATCTAAAAATTTTCAAAATTAAAATACATGCTACACACACTACAAAAATATATTAAAATAGGTGGGGTGATTCTTAAGATTTTTTAAACTTAAGAGATTTGATAATGTCTTTTAGCCTTTACTACCTAACTATATTGAATTTTCGAAATCTTGACTAAATAGTTATTTTGCTAGTACCGAAGTCCTATAAAAATATGAATATTTAAATTTTGTGAGGGTCATAACTCTAAGTGACGTTACATTAAAATTAGACTAGAACTAAAATCCTCAAACAATCAAAAAATGAAATTTTTTTTATTTAAAATTTCACATTACTTAAAGTTAAACCCCTCATTAATGTACTATTGCATTGATGGTTAAAACCATCACCGATTGACACAAAAAAAAATAAATTTTAGAGAAAAATTCCTTATGGCTAAAGTCCTCACCCTCCTTCTCCTTTCATTACTACTTCTTCTTTCTTCTCTCTTCTTTTCTTTCTTTCTTCCTCATTTCCAACTTCTTCTCTTCTTCTTCCTTGTCTTTTATTTTCTTCTTCCTTCTCTATTCTCCTCTACTAATTTAAGAGCACTATATTCTACACATATTCTCTATTTTCTTCATTTTTGCATTGTTCGTGGTATATATATATATATATATATATAT
>JBBPBS010000738.1:6510526-6522076 GCA_037974835.1 Cicer judaicum | reverse complement strand
TCAATTGATATATATATATATATATATATATATATATATATATTTGTGAAGCCTTTTCGTTGGTGTACATAATTTTTTAGGCTTAAGAATAGAAAATAAAAAAAAAATTAGAGAGACTTCGAACTCTAGCCTTACTTGTTTGGGCCTTAGCCCCACCACGTCCCTTATCTACCCAAAAGAAAATAAGGTGGTTTCGTCTTTCATTCTTTTTAATTATATCGTGTTTTAAATTTCTTTTTTCCCTTCAAAATGTCCTATTTCTTTTTTAATATTCATAGAGTTGTAGAACGGGGATAAGATCATGTACGAAAATATATATCTGCTTTCAAAGATTGCATTTTAGAGATACTACTATTTATTGGTTTGATATTTTATAATTTTTTAATTTGTTTTAAAGTAATAAATGATCGCATCCTTAAGATGCAAAAACCTAAAAAAAGAAAAATATTCAACGCAAAGTAAATGATCGCATTTCTACTTTGCAATATCCTAAAGACCAAAAGTAGGTTATTTTGGATATTTTTCTTCCAAAAAAAGGATATAATTAAAAAAAATCCTCTTCTTTCATCCTTACGTTTTTTAAAGTCCTTAATTAAAATGTTTAAATTAATCAATTCTATGATATATTTTGACAAAAAAAAAATTAGATTCACCAATCTAAAAGATATTGAGAATAAGAAAAGGAAAATAAAATTATAGCTTACTCTCTGCAAGTAGTATCATTAAGCACTAAGTCACTCACAGAACAAGAATTACGGAGACCTCAAACTCTAGCCTTACTGGTTTGGGCCTTAGCCCAACCATATTCCTCCCCTACACAAAAAACATTAGGTGGTTTTTTCTTTACCCCTATGTTTTTTAAATTCCTCAATTAATACGTTTAAATTAACCAATTTAATAATACATTTGAAAAAGAAGAAAACAAATGACTTCCTCTTTATAAATAATATCATTAACCACTAACTCCAAAATTATGAGAAAGGAAAGAAAAAAAATGTGATGTTAGAAAAATCACTCAAAGAAAATATTAGAGAACAAGAATAGGGATGCCAATAACGGTCCAAAGTATATTTACTATTTCTCTTTTAAGATTTTTACATAAGAGTTCATGCAGTAATGGTATAATCAATGAATGACATGTTAGTCAACATTCTTTTTTTAAATTCTTGACCAAATTTAATTTAAAAATAAGAATAAATTACCCCAAGCATCTTGAATGCCCTTCAAAAGGAGAACCAATATAACCCAAACCCAAAAATACCCAAAAGAAAAAGAAGATTCACTTCTATATGCTATTTATTCCTTTAGGGACATCTCACATTTCTTCCAGGTCCCCCATAGTAAAAGTAATTCCCCCAAACATTATTTATTCCTCCTTGTATATCATAACAATTCGGATGATCAGCTAGAACCCTAAGATTTGACAAGGGTATCAAATTATTATCCCAATCCACAACTTGCAAATTTCTAAAATATGATGCTTTTCCGAAACCTTCTCTGGCAAAATGACCACTACCCATTTGAGTTGAAGTGTGAGACCCTTGTCTTGAATTCACAATTTCTCCACCAAATTGTACCATACTTGCATGATCCCTTAAATGTGTGAACAAAAATGATGGCCAATATCCAACTAAAATTCCAGACCCAAATTCAAGCCACCAATTTCCATGTTTTGGATCCTATAAAAAAAGAAAAATTAATTATGTTATTTAAATATTAAAATGCATACACTAATATATTTATTTCTATATCTTTATCAATTTTTACATTCTATAACTTAAACATTAATTTAAAAATATACAAAAAAGTTTGATAACATGGTATTCGACATGAAAATTTTGATGTAAGAAAATCATAGTGGAACAAAATCTTCAATGGCACACCTTTTGTTGCTTTCTTTTTTTGTAAATAAGTAAAAACAATTTAAATTAAAGATAGACATAATTATGAATAGCAACATGGTGTGGTAAGTGAAATGAGTCAAAAAGAGGAGTAGAGAAAGGTGGTGAAGGGTATTTACAAAATATTTGGAATTTTGTTAAAATAATAATAAAATGAAAGAACAAAAGGGTGAAGAGTTCAGAATTAGAAGCTCTTTGTTGGGAAAAAGGAAGAGAATCTTTAAAAGAAAGGAGAGCATAAGAGAAAATACAGTTCATTATTCGAATTCAATAGTGCATGCGTGTAATATCCCAAAGTATTAAAGTGATTAAAGTGGTGCTTCTTAACTACGACTAGACATAGTATAAAATTTATGCACTATTTTCATTTTTTGTCGTTTTCAAATATTTTATTTTATATAAATAATTTTTTTTATCTTGCAATGAGAACATAAAATAACCTCCCCTATGCTTCTTCTAATACTATTCTATATATCACAAAATTCAATGGTAATTGCGACTTCCAAAACAGTGGAGAGATACCACTTTTGAACATTTTTTAATCATTTTATTTATTTATTATTTGTTTTTGAGTTCCTTTGAAGCTTTTGACCATGAAATTTGAAGACTTTTTTGAACCAATAAAGTATTTAAATCAAAGGGCCTGGATCAATCTTATGTAATGAAATATTTTATCCTTTAGGTGGGACCCTTAAAGTGATCCACAAATATTGTTGTTGAATTTCAACCAACGTGTATATACTCAATAAACTAGGACATAAATGCATTATTATGAACCCTTAATCTATTTTATATGGCTTGTGTGACAAAGTTTAACTTTTTTCAATCAATAGTAAAAACTGAGATTACCCACCATAAAGAAATTAGAATAAATAAATAAATAAAGGTAAAAGTAAGCCTTAAAAAATTAGACTTATAATATAAATTTTCAATAGTTTTCTAAGGTCAATTTTATTATAGAGTAAAAAATAAAAATTACCTTCCAAATGAGCAAGCTAATATCAAATTGTCCTCCAGAATATGAAGAAGTTGGAGATATTGCAGCCCCAATTGCAATTTTATTATTAGTTTGAACAAAACCTGAACAAAGTAAATTATAGCATCCAGTGGCTTGATATGCATCACTCTGCAAACAATAATAATAACAACAATAATTATTATATATCATTATTATTAAAAGTCTTCTTAGTATCTATCTTACACTTCAAGCAAAGTTTCATAATAATAGTATATAAATAAAATAAAATATAATATAATTTTCTTCTTTTTTTCTTTATTGATACTTACCGTCCAATAAGTAAAGAATCTAGGGTAACTGTCCCCATAGAGCTCAGGGCTGACCTGCACAAAAATTAATTTAAATTAGTTTTTTTTAGCTAAGTTACAAAAATTAAATTGATGAATAAAAATGAATCATAGGTGGTTGAGCATTCTAACTGTCTTTGAATGCTAACCAAGTATAGTGCATTTAAGAGAGAACCGTTGAAACTTGAAAAATATAATTTTATTTTAATGATATAAATAAAGTGTGTTTCATCAATTGAAGACTAAATTAAGATATAGTAATGACTTAATTAATACATGCCTGCCAACCAGCTTCAATTGTATTGAGATCATCTCCAAATGAACCAGAAATGACCCACATTTGTGATAAGCTGAATTCATATTGATTTGCCACACGTGGGGCCCACACGTTTATGCTAGCCTTTGCTCCATAATATTGATTTCCAGTCACATACCCAACTGCATGCTGTGTACCAATTAAATTAAAAATAAATTGTTAGGCCATTTTCAATATATAGCATAAGGTAATTCCTTAATGAAAATTAAATTTGAAGTTAGTTTTTTTTTTTTTTTACTTACAAGTTTATGATGGTTTAAATTTGAAGTTGAATTTTTTGGTTATAATTTCCTATGCAAGATAATGTGATAGTTGCAGCATACACAAGAATAGAAAGATCAATTACTTTGGAATAAGTGAAATATTAAGTAGATGAAGAATCATGAAATTTTGTGATTACTATAATAAGAAAAAAGGTTGAAGTTTCACCATCCATGATAACTCCGCTCTCAAAATTTATTGTTCATGCCAAACAATATTTGAAAATCAAAACACTCAACTAGCATGTGTTTCCTCTTCAAGTTTTCTATCATATTTGTTTGTTAATTAATTAATGTCTTGCATTAATTGATAAACCAAAAGAAAATTAATAAAATAAAAAATAAAAATTAAACCAAGGCTTCAATTTCTTAGTGTGATTTTTCAGAAGTTGCATTGCATATACCTCATGTCCATTGCTATTTGTGTCTCTTCTAACATGTCTTCTTAATTTTCTTCCAAATTTATTGATAGAACTAGCTCTTAACATGTCTTGTTCTGTTGTTCTTCGAATTGGAATTGTTCTTTCTGGACATGATTCTCCTGATAAACTCCATAATTGAAAATTATCACTCAACACATCCATTTTGTTATGATTTTCAGGCCTTTCTGGAGGATCCTACAAGCATTCAAGCAAGAAAACAATAAATATTAATTTTTTAAATATAAATTTCCATCATAGCTTAACTTCAATTAAAAAAAATTAAAAAACTTGAAATTATTTTTAATTCAATTAAAATTTACCAATGGTTTATGTCCTTTAAATAGAGGATGATCAAAAGCTAGTTGATGATGAGATAGAACACAATCTATGATGTCGCCGTCGGGACTCTACAAATAAAATTCATCAAACTATGTTCCAAAACAGAGCAAAAAACAGGGGAAATGAAAATAGAAAAGAATGAAACTTTGACATACCTGAATTGTCTTAATAGAAGGTTTATTGATCTTTTGAAGATGATTTCTTATGATAATCAATTTTTGCAACTCTTCCTTTGGTTTAAAAGTGTTATTAGCAACTGGGTCGTTACCAATTTCTGAAGAGGAAGAAAAAACAGGACAAACCAAAGAAAAAACAAGAAGAAAATGTACAAGGTTGTAAATGATTGGAGAGTTGAAACACAAGCTGAAATCCATGTTTAACAAATTTCTCTTCTTTGTTTCTATTGATGAATCCATTTGAACTTGTTCACATTCATCTTGTCTTCTTCCATTCAACAAAACAAAATTGTGTGCTCCTAGATTTTGATTGTGCCAAGGGAAACACATCTCCAACACATAAATGAGTAAATTAATTCTTCAGCATTTTCAATGCATTGGAAGCATAGTATATAAATGTAATTGCTTCTATTCTCTCTCTCTCTCTCTCAAACTTCTAAAACTTGGGGCTTGTTACTGACAACTTGAGGTCTCAGGAGTTGGCTGGCTGATTAGAATAAATGGAAGAGTTTGGGTTGTGATGAAGTTTTGCCCATGTGGGTTGGAGCCCTTATAAATGCTAAGATTAGTGATGAAATCGTGCCAAATTTTAATATTTCTAGGAGTGTGTAAAGGGCTACACCAAATCATAACTTATAAATAATTGTTGACATATGGTGTTTGGTGTATTTATTACAAGAATAAAATAACAAAAAGGAGATATATGGAGTTTCAATCTTATTCAAATATATCTTTCTCCTTAACTAACATCATTTCATAGTCATTTTATATTAAATAAAATATTATTATTGAACGATAATATAAAATTTCTTTACATGGTTTATATATAACTAATAGATTAATTTTATAGTTTAGATGTTATTTATTTATGATATATATTTGACATAAAAAAAAAAGACTGATTTTGATATAAAAATTTAAGATAAATAATTAATGATATTATTTTTTCACTTTTAAAGATATATAAGTTTTCTTAAAAGAATCTTATTTAATTTTTTTTTTAAGAAGCCAAAATGAATTAAATTAGCAAGAAATCTATTATGTGCACAAGATGTGTGAGGAATAGAGTCAAAAGGTTAGCAAGAGAAAGCAACCGTGTGTCCTTTTTTAATTGTTAATGATGAAATATTTATTTTAATATTGAATTTAATTTGTTGGTGTTTAATTAAATAAAAAAAGTGAATATGTAACTATGTATTATGAAAAGGATTATGTATTTTGAAGATATAAAATGTAGTTGAAAGCATGACTTTGGGGTGTGAGGAAAGAGAAGGAAGAAAGAAAGGAGATTGAGAGAGATAGCAAGGCATGTTTCAAGTCTACAATACAAGGACTGAAACTTTACCTTTTGTGTTGTTTGTTTATTGGGGCAAAAAATGGGACTGATGATTTCTGTTATTCTTTATTTTGTGTCTCAGGACAGATAGGAATTACAATTTATTCTGAGTTTCCAAAGTTCTAACTTTGCTTTGAGGGTCTCTTCCTTTCTCATTTCCCAATATGTTCTATCATCACTCACCTACACTATAACCATTCCATTATATATATATATATATATATATATATATATATATATATATATATTATTCTTACTCTAAGTGACTATAAAATTATGGTGAATTAATTGTGATTGTGAAAAATTAAATTAATTTTTATATGTAATTAATTTGAAGACGACTAATTTATCTTCACTTTTTAATTTGTCACATGACATTGTATAACATAAAAAAAAAATATTAAAATAATATTGATTTACACAATATTATTAACTAGGAGTATATTCGGCATACTTATGAAATAACTCTATATCTTTTTAGTATTTGATTAAGTGACCTTTGATGAACTTATGGAAATCACAATTTTGTTCTAAAATAGTGATATTGAATTTGATTGTTGTAAAACTAGTAAAATTCAATTTAAAAAGATTGTAACATGATGGTAAGCATTTTCTATAGTTACAAAATGGATGAAAGTGAAACGAAATTGTAGTTGTGTCCCAAAGCCAACCTTGTTGGCATGCGCGAGCTTGGCTTTATGTGCTGCATGTTTATGATGCCCATGCTCCATGCACCCTCCATGCGTATCATTCTTTGTCTATGGTTTTTGGGGCTCAATCTTTTTTTGTCCTACTTCAAAGTGAACCCCATCAATAGCAACTATATAGCACTAATACTATTTACAAACTTCACCATTATTTTTTTTTATAAATATTTCTCATTTTCATTTTTCTAAGATTTTTATATTGGATGAAATTAGATCTAATAAAATGTTTATATATGGTGGATACGTAGTTCTCATTTTACATGTCGATTTTGTAGAGTTGTGTAGGATTGCATCTAAATTTTAAGATAATATAAGAGTTTATTCAAGATTCATTTGATCACGTATTAAATTACTACTATTGAGTCACTTGGATCATGTCTAGATTTTCATATTTTAAACGTAAAAAGTGTATGTGACGAGTTTAAGATTGAATGGGAGTATGCCGAACAAAATTTTAATACTACCTTACAAAACAATTATGTGAAGTTAAGTAAGACATAATTCAAATTCTGAGATTAATTTCATTTATTAATAATTACACTCTATGTATCCCCACACCAACCAAACATATTATATTAAATTAGAGCACAATAAATACTTCATGCATCAAGTTATAAGATCAATAATCAAATTCTTTTATTTATAATGATGTTAAATTGTTCATTTCAACCGCAACAAAAAATTATGTTTTTTTTAACCAAAACAACCTCAATTCATTTCTTTAAACAAGAAGTATATATGCAAATACATAAATATACTAAAAAATGTGGTTTGCTTAATGTTTGGGGATTTAATTAGCAATTATATCCATAATTAATTGGTGCTAAGCACTCATTTTGTTTAACATATATAAAAAATACTAAAACACATAAGTTTGAGTGTTTTGCAGCTAACGTGTTTGAAAATGTAGATTTTGGATGGATTGAAGAATTGAATTATGACAATAGTGAAGGATCTAATGGCGTCATAGATAGCAAAGTCTTGTTTTCATTGACAAAATTGTGTCGACTCACACTTTGAAAATGTATTATTTTATTTAAAATCTGAAAATGTATTATTTTATTTAAAAGACTTTCTATTTTTTCAAAAAAACAGTTCATGTTTAATATTTTTTTCACGTATTTTACTAGAAATGTTCGTATTGAATTCTCTACTGAATCTAAATGATATTTATTTAATTTTAGATTTGAATCGTGGTTCGTCATATTATATTAATTTAGTTCTTTTTATTAGATATAACTTAAGTGATGTTTCTTTTCCATTTTAATTAATAGAGTGCGATTAAACATGACTTTTTTTAATTATTAATTTCCCATCAAATTGAACTCTTTTATGCATCCATCTTTTATTTTGATTTTCTTTTTCATGACAAGATTATGTTCTCAGCAATTAAATATATATGCACTTAATTATTTTAATCTTAATGATAATATCAACTTCAATATCTTGATTATGAGTCTACACAAAATTAGGAGGCTACACATAGACCATATAAGAAGGCATGCATTGCTCTTGAATGCAATTAAAATAAATATATTTTTATTTGAGGAAAACTTAGCATACTTAGGTGCCACGTTTTTTTACATGGATATATTATCTATATCTAGAATCAAAATATCAATACCAACAATAATTTGTGAGAGAAATTTTAAAAGATTAGCCATCGAAACTAGTATTTAAAAATAATTCAAAATATTGACTGACGAATTTTTTTAAATATAAATTTACAATTCTTTTTAATAATTTACAATTAAGACAATCATTGAATCAGTGTTAATTCGATGAATTAAATTTTAAATAATAAAATTTATTTTTTCTTTTATTTAGTAAATTGACATCGATCGAGATCGTCTTGACTATACAAACAAAAAATATAATTACTTTAAACTTTAAAAAATATAATTAATTTTTATTAAAATTTTAAATAATTTTTAAACAGTTTTGTACAATAAAAAATGATTCACCCTAACATATGCAAATTGGGGACTAATGAAATTATGAGAGCACTAAAGCTAAAGTTGCCTTTCTTTCACAGTGTTTCTCCTTTTTGGGTTGTGGCAATGATGCCTACCATTTTGCCAGCACTCCATTTATTTATAGCTCTGAATTTTAAAATCAAATTAATTTTCTCACTTCTCATATATAGCATTAAAAATAAAAAGCATATAGAGAATTTGGTCCCCTTTGAGTCACTCTCATTACAGCTAATTGGGTAGCATAAAAAATTTACATAATCTCAGTGAAACCAGAAACTCATGTCTCAAACATTCAAAAACATTCAGCGATGCACTTTATGTACAAGTTAGTTGAAGGTAAGTAACAAGGTAGTGCTTCAATAGCAACTACAAACAAACACAAAAGGCCAAAACTAATGATTTTTTGTTTTATCACAATTTGTTGTTTGGATCATGCTAACAAATATCTGGACACTTCTTAAGGATTAAAAAAGATAATAAAAAATAATTTTTGAATAAAAAAATTTATTTTTTATAATTTCAAATTTTAAATTACACAATTTCTATTTTTTTTATGTATTTTGATTTTTAACAAGTGTTAACATTTTCTTTACTGTTTTAATGAAAAAAAAATTGTGTACAATCAATAAATTATTTAATATATTTTTGTAAAATCCATAACTTTTGTTATTATTTCACATTTAAATTAGTATCTCATTTTTTTTTTAAACTTTATTTTCAAATGTCACTTTAAACTTCTGAATTTGTTGAACCGATTGTAACTATACAACTAAATTTATTATGACAATTTAGTGATTGATAATAATACTTTAAATGTTGTCAATTTCAGGTTTCCATGAATTAAGACAGATGGAATGTTGAAGAGAGAGGTATTAAATTTTGAAATTAATTTAAGAAAACTATAGTATAACAACCATGAACCATGGTAACCAATAATTTTGTTTGCTAATGATTGTTGGTTGTGTGTGTATGAAAGAGAATATTTATGATTAAAAAGCCGTGAGAAATGTTTTATATCCAAAAGGGTGGTCACTAAAGGCTGTCATATGTCAGAACATGCTGAAATTAACGGAATGATGCATTAGTTCACAATTAGATGAATATACAAAAATGTCTAAGCACTGAATTTTTAACATAATTAGTTTCACAATTTTCCCTTTGTTGGAAGTATTGTGGAATCAGTCAATAGGTAATAGGGAATGATACCATGCTTGAAGGGTGGATAAGTCTATTGTGGGAGAGTGCTTCTCTTCAATGTAGAGTTATAATTAACTGGGGAGGGACATTTTGGTCTCTTAGAAAAAAAGTGCTTGATATATATGATAAAGAAACTATAGTTTTTAATCTTTGACAAAAATAAATTGAAATATGTTGGCAGATTTGTCATTTTTTTAATTGATTTTTTTATTTGTTTTTGAATTGTGACAGGATTATGTGACAGTTACATGTTATTTAATGGTCAACGAAAATAGAAAAATAATTATGACAGAAAGAAAAGAAACTTTAATTTGAAAATAAAAACATAAGGAAAAATGAAAAAAATGATCGTAGAAATATTTCATATGAAAATTGTCGAAAAATCATTGTTATATCAGAGGTCAATCATTTTCTTGTCATATCAACAAATTACCGGAAATTGTTCTTGTATGTTTTTGTTAAAGATTAAATAGAAAATTTACGAAAATCATTAATGACTTAACAATACACGTCATCAATTTCCATACGATTTATTGACAAATTGAAGTTCAAAAACTAAATTATTTCGAATTATTTTTGTCAGTGATTAAAATGTCGATCTCTTTACTCTATAATTAGTTAAAGGGCAAAACTAATAATTTTTTATTATTCTCTAATCATTATTTAACATAAGAATTCAATTAAACTTTTATTGACTATTTTTTTATTCTTTTATATATATATTTTGAGATAGAACATATATAAGATAAGATATACAGAATCATTTGTAATTTAAATTTGGCCGAAAAGTTTAAAGGGTCATTTTATCGTTATTAATTAACAGAAATTGTCACGTAATTAAATATTATTTAATAGACAAAAATGATCAACACCACAAATAACTTTTAAAGCATAATATAATTTTTTTTTCCCATAATTTAATTAAGATATGAGTGAATTCTAAAATAGCAATTGAATTTAAGTTACAATGTTAATTAATTAGGAAATAAGCAACTGGCAAAGTAAGATTAAGATATGCCCCTAAATCCCTAATCAAGTAGTGGAATAAAATTAGGAGTTTCACTAGATGCAATTTCCAAAGGTACATTAAATAGATATTGATATGCATGTTATACGGAGGAGCGTTAAATATGATTCTATATGAATCATTGATTACACATTTTGTCAGAGAACAACGTGTGAAACTTTGTGTATTGCAAATCATGAAATTTGACTTGAGGCCACTCCAAGAAAAAAAAAAACAAAGATTGAATAGCTATAACCAAAAGTTTGATTAAAGGAACATATGCACTACGCAACATGCATACTCAAATTTCTTAGGCTGCAAATAATAATAATAATAAAAAAAATTATGCTAATAAGTGTTTTAGAATATTTATTAATGATAAAAAAGAAAATAAAAATTAAATTAAATTTAAATAAAAAAAATTACATTTTATAATTTTAAAATTTGAATTACACAATTTTTAATAATTTTTTTTTATATTTAAATTCTTAACAATTATCACAAAGATATTTTTAGTAGTATTTCTAAATAAAAATATTCTTGTGCTATTAATTAAAGTTAAATAGTATATGCAGTCCCTTAATTTAATTTCTTTTAGTTCTTTTATTT
>JBBPBS010000738.1:6489221-6510277 GCA_037974835.1 Cicer judaicum | reverse complement strand
AATTTATAACTTAAATATTTAAATAAACTCATATTTTGATTCTTTATTTGATTAATTTGATGTTGTTGGAGATAAAAATATGAGTTTATTTAAATATTTAAGTTATATATTTGATAAAATTTACATTATATTAATTGAACATAATTATTAATTTTATGGATTTTATTTAAAAATTTTGAATTTTTATAAAAAAAATATAATACTGTTTTAAAACTTAAAATATTAAATTATCACATAAACTCTAAACTCTAAATTAAAAAAAAAAAACTAAAATATTAACTAAAATTAAATTAAAAAATAATTCCTTAGTTATTTTATTAGTGATAATTGGTTGGCCTAGTGTATCATGCTGACATTGACATCCCATAAACTAACTAACTGTAAGAAAATTCTTTTCCTTTTAACTTCTTGATTCGTCCCTATCCTCCATTGATTTGAAGTGTCGGTTATATGTTACATCGGAATTTTGTCTTTATTTATTCCATATATGGTGCTATGGACCTCAATAATTTATAGTTGAGTTCTATATATTTATGTAGTTGACTGTTTGATCAAAATTAAATGATTTAAATTTAATGTTTTTTAATTATAATTTTTTTTTTAAATTGTCGACTCTCGATCAAACTATCATAGAATATCTTAACTCACGAATCCGATTTATCCATAAGTGGCAGGCATTTTCCAATATGTAGTCAGCTTTGTTGGTGAATTATTAGTTAAGGTTGATATTCTTTTGAAATTCTTTTGTGCAATATTTAAAATGGAATTTGATGGGCCTAAATTTATAATGATGATGTCTCCTAGTTGAAGATGTGAGATTAACTTGAAGGGGTGAGGCATATGAAAAAAGAACCACTTTGTGTGGTATTTATGTGGCATTTGAGAGTGGGAACCGAAGTTGTTCTTTTTTTGACATTATCATTTCTTGCTGGTGGGTTGCATTGACTCTAGATTAAAGATTCAAACATTTTTCTTAGCTCTCATGCACATGTAGACAAATTATTGTTGCGTGTATAAAATAAGAAATTGGTCAAATATAATTTGTTAAAAAAAATTGTATTTTTAATGAGGTTATTATTATTATTATTATTATTATTATTTTTTAATATATAAATTGAGGTGATTTGGTAAGTATAATATTACTAATAAAGGTCCAAAATTGTCATAGAACTGAAAAAGTAAAAGCACAAAAAGAATTATTTGTCGCCAAGAACCCTACACGTGAGACATTTTGTCTAAGAAAGCTATTACGGTTCATTCCAAAATGTTCAAATATGAATTTAAAGTCAGCTAAGATCCATAAGATAACCCCTAAAGCAAGTTGACCATATTTTGTAAGGAATAATGAATTTAGATGTAAAATTGACTTTGACCCATTTGGTTTGTTGTTATAAGCCAGTCATCAACTTCAATCAAACACCACAACAAAGAATTAACTTTTCATGACTCAATTCCTAGATACATCGAAAAGGGAGTGGCACATTTATATAATGTGAATTTGTGATGTAATTTAGGGATTAGTGAATTAAAATTTCAACTATTATATTTGAAGTACATTTTATTCAGAATTTTATTTATATTTATTTTTTATTATATTATTAATATATTATTATTTTTTTTCTTTCTCTCTTATAGTATCAAATAAATATTTGGATATTCATCAAATATTTTTTTTTTAAATTTGAAAAGGATTCTTAAGAGCACTTCCATCAGAGTCCGTGAGCTAGAATGCACCGTTATTTGGTGAAACAACATTTGCAAGACAATTTTTTCAGATATAATCACATATATTGAAACTTTTAAAACAATATTTGGGATTTGCAACTTAGTTTAACCAACAAAACAGAAAGAAGAAAAAAAACAATTGCAAAAAAAAGCAAAACAAAGATCGTTCTTCGTTTTCTGCTGAAAATGAAGATTGATCTTGATAGAACAAAAAACCAAAAACGAAGACTGATTATCTATCAATCTTGGTTTTTTGCAATTTTGTTTAAACTGTTTTCACAATCAAATGCAAACGAAATTAAGGAAGGATAAAGGAAGAATAACACCAAGAATTTACGTGTTCGGTCTCAATTGTTGAGACCTACGTCACGGGTAAGCAAACAAGATTAATCCACTATGAATGATTGAATATTACAAGATTAAAACCTTCTCAAGATTGATCTCCTAATATTTATCACTGTTTATGAACCAACAATACTGGTCTTTCTTTCTCCCTTTAATCTCATCTCTCTGATTTTCTATGAATCATAAATTGCATATACCTTTCCTAGTTTTCCAGCTCTAGCTATTACAACAAAAACAACTACTAATTACTTTTCAGCTATATTATTTAAAATCATTTTCTTAACTAATTATAACCATATTGTTATAACTAACTTGGCTAAAGGTAGTTATAACAATCTCTTAAGCATAACTAACTAATTCTGATTTGAGACACACATTCACAATTCTCCACCTTGACTCAATATCAAAATAATTCAATCATTAACCTTGCTGCCATTGCTTCATCTTTACTCTTTGTCGAAGCCAACTATGTCCAAGCAATGCTTGAACTTAGCTTGTGAAAGTGATTTGGTGAATGCATCAACTGGGTTGTCCTCGGTTGCAATCTTCTCAATTGAAACCTGCTTGAATCAATCACATCCCTTATGAAGTGATACTTAACATCAATATGTTTAGATTTATTATGATACACTTGATGCTTAGATAAGTGTATAGCACTTTGACTATCACAATAAATTGAAATACAATTCTGATTTATTCCTAGTTCACCAACAATTCCTTTCATCCATAAAGCTTATTTAACACCTTCAGTAAGCGCAATGAATTCAGCTTGAGTTGTAGAAAGTGCTACCACCGATTGTGTAATTGCTCTCCAACTTAAATCAATCCCATATAGAGTGAAAACATAACCAGAAATTGATTTTCTAGTGTCCATGTTTCCAACATAATTCGAGTCCACATATCCTTTGATTGGTTCTTTGTCATGATGAGTCTTTTTGAATTTTAAACCTGTTGTTAGTGAGCCATTTAAGTAGCTCATAACACTTAAGTGTTATCCAATACAGTGCTCCTGGATCTGTCATAAATATGCTAACAACATTCCCAACATATGCCAAATCTGGCTTGCTACATATCATTCCATACATTATGCTGCCAACTCCACTAGCATAAGGAATAATACTCATTCTTTGTCTTTCCCCATCAGTCTTAGGTGAATCTTGCATAGAAAATCTATAATTTTGTCCCATAGGAGTAGTAATTTGTCTTGCCTCATGCATTCTATATTTAGTGACAACTTTCTTCAAGTAGGCAGCTTGAGAAAGAAATAGTTCGCCCTTCATTCTATTTCTTTTTATATCTATTCCTAAAATACTCTTGGCTTCTCCAAGTTCTTTCATCTCAAACTCATTTCTAAGATCAACTTTGAGCCTTTTAATCTGGTCTTTACTTGAGCTTGCAAGGAGAATATCATCCACATAGAGTAATAGGTAAATTGGAGAACATTCTTGACTTTTATGAAAAACTAGAGAATGTTCTTGAGCTGAAGTACATTCTTGAATTTCCCTTTTCAGAATGTAAATGTAGCTGTCAAAATTACATCTTTGGAAACCAATTCTTATCATCAAACTTCTTGTACCATTGTCTAGGACTTTGCTTTGAGCCATACAATGATTTTTTAAGAAGACAAACCTTGTTTCTCCCTTTAGCAAATCCTTCAGGTTGCTGCATATAAATGGTTTATTCCATATCACCATGTAAAAATGCAGTTTTGACATCTAACTGCTCTAATTCCAAGTCTTGTTGAGATACAATTGAAAGTAGAATTCTAATTAAATAATGTTTTACAACCGGTGCAAATACTTCATTGAAATCAATTCCTTCAAGTTGAGAAAATCCCTTTGCAACTAATCTTGCTTTGAACCTTATCTTTTCTTTACCTTGAATGCCTTCCTTTCTCTTGAACACCCATTTTGATATAATTACCCTTTGACTCTTAGGAATGTCAACCAAAATCCAAGTTTGATTCTTTTCTAAGGATTGCATTTCTTCATTCATAGTTGTCATCCAAACTTCTTTGTCCTTACTATTAATGGCTTCCTTGTATTTTCTTGGTTCATCTCTTTGAAGATCTTCAGCAACACTTAAAGCATAGCAAATGAAATATGCTTCACCATATCTGGTTGGAGGCTTGATAACCCTTATTTCTCTATCTCTTACCAAGTTGTAATTTGCCAAAGTTATTTCTGTTGCAGCATTATCATCAAGTGATGTATCAATTATGTCTTCATGATTAATTCCTTAATCTTAAGGTGGCTCCACCTCAATCTGAACACTCTTATCATTGTTGTTTGAAGCATTGTTGATTGAAGACCGTTCTTCATTTCTACCGTTCTGAAACGAATACCGTTCTTTATTTCTGAAATACTCTTCATTTCTGCAGTTCTGAAACGAAGATCGTTCTGCGTTTCTGCAATGTTCTTCATTCCTACAGTTATGAAACGAAGATCGTTTTGCGTTTCTGCAGAATTGAAACAAATATCGTTATGCATTTCTGCATAACTGAAACGAAGAATGATCTCTGTCAATCATGGGCATTCTTGTTTCATCAAACACTACATCTCTTGATATGATGCACTTAGGCAAACCTTGTTCAATTATCCACAACTTGTAACCTTTTATTCCATTAGGATAACCAATGAAAACAAATTTAATTGCTCTAGGATCCAATTTATCTTGCCTTGTGTGAGCAAATGCCAAAAAACCAAATACCTTCAGATTTGAGTAATCAGCTGGTTTGCCATTCCACATCTCAATTGGTGTCTTAAATCCAATAGCTGATGAGGGACATCTATTTATCAAATACACTAGTGTAACTACAGCTTCTCCCCAGAATGTTTTAGGTAGCCCTGCACTCAAGATCATACATCTAACCCTTTCCAAGATTGTTCTATTCATCATTTCAGCAATGCCATTTTGTTGAGGGGTGTTTACAACTGTTCTATATCTTTGAATACATAAGTTCCTGCAATACTTATTAAACTGCTCTAAAAGATACTCCAGGCCATTGTCAGTTCTTAAGCATTTCAGCTTAGTTTCCTTTTGAGTTCTAATTTGCATATGCTATTCTTTAAATTTCATAAAAGTGTCACTTTTATTTTTAATGACATAGATTCATACATTCCTAGAATTATAATCAATTATGGTTAAGAAGTAAGAAAAACCAGCATGAGTTTTTGTCCTTGAAGGACCTCACAAATTAGAATGAGCATGTTCAAAAGGCCTAGAGGTGTTGTGTTGGCCAACACCAAAAGTGCCCTTCTTAGACTTTCCTAGAATACAATGATCACAAAATTTCAATTTTTCAATTTTGTCACCATTAAGCAAATTCTGTTTTGATAACTTAACTAAGCCTCTTTCACTTACATGTCCTAATCTCATATTCCATATTCTAGAAGATGAATGCAAATTAGAGCTAGCAATTGAAGCTTTTGCAATTATATTAGAACCTTCTAAAATATACAAGCCATTTCTTTTAATGCCTTTTACAATGATATCATTTTTATAAATAATTGTCATAATACCATTCTTTATGTTTCTGGAATATCCTAAAATATCAAACATACCAACAGAAATCAAATTTCTTTTTAATTCAGGTATGTACTTTACATCATTGAGCAGTAACTCCTTGCCATTGAACATTCTAAATTTGATTGTTCCTTTGCCTTGGACTTTATATGTTTTGTTATTGCCAAGAAGAACGAATCCACCATCACGAAGAACTATTGATTCAAAGTGATCCTTTCTTGGATACATATGGAAAGTACAACCTGAGTCTAATACCCAATTCTTTTCACCTTTAGAATTTGAAATCATCAACACCTCCGCAGATTAATAACCAATATCAACAAGTGCATCATTTCCTGGATCTTGAGAGTTTCTTGATTCATTTCTTTTAGGGCAATCTTTCTTGAAATGCCCCTTCTTGTGACAATGAAAACACCTATACTTCCCTTCAGATGTTGACTTTGAATTGGACATTTGTTTATTTCCATTTGATCATTTCCTTTCAATTATTCCTCTAGTCACATTCAAAATTTTAGCATGATTATCATTCTTGAACTCAATTCTTGTTTTAGCTTTCCTTAGTTTGGATGGAGGCATGCACTTCTTCAAGAGTAATTGTTTGTTCTCTTTCAAACATTATAGCATCCTTGAAATGTTCATATGAACTTGGCATAGCTCTAAGCAATATTAGAGCTTTGTCTTCATCATCTAGCTTGACTTCTAAATTCTCTAAATCATCGAGGATCTTGTTAAAATCAGCAAGTTGCATTGTAACTAGTTTCTCTTCATCCATTTTAAAAGAGAACAATTACTGTTTCAAGAAAAGCCTATTTGAAATTGATTTAGTCATGTAGAGAGACTCAAGTTTAAGCCATAAGGCTGCTGCTGTTGGTTCCCTTGCAACCTCCCTCAAAGCTTTGTCTCAAAGACACAAGATGATTGTGCTCTTTGCTTTTTCAACCAGTTCTTCCTTTTCTCGTGCAGTCATTGTTGCAGGAAGACCATATTCACCCTTCAATTCATTCACCAAGCCTTGTTGTACCAGAACAACATGCATCTTTATCTTCCATAGACCAAAGTCGTTTGATCCATTGAACTTCTCAATGTAGAATTTTGTGGTTCCAACCATTGTTGCTCACTTTCCCACAAACGGCGCCAATTGTTAAAACAATATTTGGGATTTGCAACTTAGATTAACCAACAAAACAGAAAGAAGAAAAAAACAATTGCAGAAAAAAGCATAACGAAGATCGTTCTTCGTTTTCTGCTGAAAACCAAGACTAATCTTGACATAACAGAAAACCAGAAACGAAGACTGATTATCAATCTTGGTTTTCTGCAGTTTTGTTTAAACTGTTTTCATAATCAAATACAAATGAAATTAAGGAAGGATAAGGGAAGAATAACACTAAGAACTTACGTGTTCGATCTCAATTGTTGAGACCTACGTCACGGGCAAGCAAGCAAGATTAATCCACTATGAATGATTGAACATTACATGATGAAAGCCTTCTCAAGATTGATCTCTTAGTATTTATCAGTGTTTATGAACCAACAATACTAGTATTTCTCTCAATCTTTCTTTCTCCCTTTAATCTCCTATATCTGATTTTCTATGAATCATGAATTGCATATACCTTTCCTAGTTTTCCATCTCTAGCTATTACAACAACAACTACTAATTACTTTTCAGCTATATTATTTAAAGGCATTTTCTTAACTAACTATAACCATATTGTTATAACTAACTTGACCAAAGATAGTTATAACAATCTCTTAAGCATAACTAACTAATTATGATTTGAGACACACATTCATATAAACAAATTCAATTGTAAAAATGTTATATATTAATATGTGAATTAAAGTTATAGGTTTGTATACGAGTTTTTAAGTGTTGTACTAATGAAACAAAAAATAAACGAATTACTTTAATATAATATAATATAATAGATCTTATTTAAAATACTCGTATTCAATTCACCTCACCGTTGAAGATATTTTTATCTGTTCAATAGAGCTAAAACCCATAAATAACTAATCAAATTAACCTAGGCTAAATTTCCTTGTCTTAAACCCTTTTATTTATATAAAATGAGTATTTAATTACTAAGATATGTCATTGTAACGTGCTTGCTCAGCTCCTAGTTAGCTTGTGGAGCTTCAATTCAAAGTCTAAAAGAACTTACACAGTCTTCAACATAATTAATGACTATCTCATTGCACTAAAAATGGAAAATGTAGGGAGTGTAACACTCTTGCAACAAGAAATTAAAAAAAGGTGTATATTTTAGAACAAGTTGCATTGATTTCAATGAAAGATTTTCTTTAATCCTTTACTTCGCCGTCAAGATTATTACTCTAATAATCTGCTTTGTTAGCCTTTAATTCAAAGTGGTGTAATGATAGACAGGAGATTTCAACATTTAATTGCTTCCATACTCTAAGTTTTGTTATTTACGTTTTTTTTCCCAAAGTTTTGTTATTTACGTTTTTTCTTCATCTAAATCCACTAGTTTTTAGAGAAATTGAATCCATATTTTAGAGAAATTGAATTCATATAATTCAAAGTTATGTTGAGAGGTAAGCAAAATTTTATTAAAGACTATTTTAGTTATAATATTATTTGAACTTAAACACTTTCAATTTCAATCAATTCAATTTTTAGTAAAGTTTATTGACCAATTCAATTCAATTATTCGGTTTGCTTATCCTATCAAAAATATGTATAGGAAATATATTTCTTTCATGATAGAATAACATCAAATTGAGGCATCTAACTTTAGAAATTTAAAAGGCATATGATCTTGGACAAAGTGGTTATAAAAAGAAGAGAATAGAATCATGAGAAGGAATTTGAATGATGAATCTCTCTCAAAAATAAGGAAAATTATTCTATTATATATATACCATGTTTGTGAATAGTATAAATTATATTATTTAAACGCACAAAGGTTTCTTGTCAAAAAAAAAAACGCCAAAAGGTTAATGAAAGGAGGACCAAATAGAAATATATTAAGGTTTTGCAAGCATGGAACAGTGATGTTAAGCAATGATTATGTCTAATGAGTTTAAGTGTCATGACCAACTTTCCATGATAAAAAAGCAAACACAAGTAAATCCTAAAAGGATAAGAAACATTGCAATTGAAAATGTTGTGAAGTTTAAAAAATAAAAACATTTGCATAAACATGATTTGGAAGAGTGGGATAGTTAGAAAATAATGTTTCCTTGTTGTATTTTTTATAACTTGAGGTACATATATTGCATGCTAGCATAATCTCTTGGGCCATGCCTCTCTAATACTGTATACATCATCATTTTCATCATCATGATGTTTCTCCAACAATTTTTTACATAATTAAATTTAAAGTGTAAGTCTTTAAATTGTTAGTTATGAGGATGAATACTTATGATTATATAGTTTTGTAGTTTATTAATCTATGCATATATGTATACGTAGGTATACATGTTCTTTAATTAATATATTAACAACGAGTCATGAAACGATTAATAAACTTTGATTAAAGATAAATTATTCGGTTAAATTTGAATTTTGATTTAAATAATTTAATAAATAGTTTATGAGATTCTTTTGTTTCTTAAATCTCACTCTTAGACTACTAATTTTGTATTTTGGAAAAGTGAATTGAAAATTATGAAAACGTGAAGAAATAAAAATATTTAAAAGTGAGAAATGGTGAGATTTTTGAAAAATTGTGGAATGAGAAAAAGGGTGTGAGTCAACTACAGTGCACAAATGGCATGTAGTTTATAGAGTTGAATAAAATTATTTTTAGAAGTATCCAAATTTTATTCGTATTTGACAATTTAAACATGTATTTATTCATTTGAGAATATAAAGGTTTAAGACGAAAATAACAAATAAAATAAGACTATTAAACCAATATAGGAGTCCATTATAGTTTATGCAAGGGTAACATAATTAGGCTTATATGCGCATAGGCGATAAATTTTTTTATATATAAATTTTTAGTCTTCCTAAAATTTTAAATTTTCGTTTTTAATCTGTATAAGAAATCATATTTTTTAATTCTATAAAATTATTATATAAATAATTTTTTATTGGAACATCAACGTATATTTTTAAATAATTTTCTAGTATATATTTTTATAACACATAAAAAATTCTTCAATAAAAAATTAACTTAAAATTTAATTTCTAAGTTCATATAGACTTTTATATTAAATATATCACATTTAAAAATTTATATTTAATTTATCTTAAATTAAAAAAATTTAAATTTGTGTACATCAAACTTTTAATAATGATATAACCATGCTTGTAAAAAATTATTCAAAATTTTAAAATTTGAAGAGGATGTTTCATATATGCAAGAACAAAACAACTTGTTTAATAATTTTATAAAAATTAAAATATGTGATTATTTTACGGAAACTAAAAACAAAATTTTAAAATTTTTTAAGAACTAAAAATTTATTTAATATTTTATTTATTTATCAAAGTATAGATGTGTGGATATACACTAACAATAATTATAAATTATGAATATGAGATTACAAGTTATCACTTACATTATTAAAAAAATTTTAAGTTATACATGGATAATAGATATAACTCTACAATAGTTAATAAAAAGATGTATTTATCACCTTACAAGTTGATTTTGTAAGGATGAGTTAGACTCAATATAAAATATAAGATAATGTCAGAGTCTATTTGATTGAATTATCCATCATTTATATACATGACTACACGCATTTGGTTTGATAGCTTTTAATTTGAGTTGAGGTTTTTAATTAAATTGGGTAAATCAATTGGCCACTTTAACTATTTGAGTTAGTAAAAAAGAATAAAAAGAACAAACTTAAGTCATACAAAAATAAAAAGCAATTTTTTTCTCTTGGGCCAACTGGCCAACATGCCCCGTTCATCACGTTTTTTCAACTGATTATTCTAAAAAAATAAAACAAAACAAAAAATTAACCAAAAAAAAATTTAAGAATTAATGAAATAAATTAAAGAGATAAAATATTATTTAGTTTAAATGTAAAAAGATAAATATGAATAATAAAATGAGAAAAATAGAAATGAATGTATTTTTTATTTGGTTCAACTAAATAGTGAGATCCATAATAGAGGTTGTTTACACTTAAAAAATAATCTAAGATATTAATTGAAGACATTTAACAGTTAAATTGAACGATAACTAAATTAAACTATAAGACTTGTATCTTTGTTTTTAGCCTTCATGAACTGAAACAATTATTTTTACATGACATGAACATGAGTAATAACGAAGATACAAATAATGAAAATAGTGATGTCACAAGATATGAAAAATCACCATTTATTTTAGAAAATCAATTAAAAGATATTTAAGAGAGTTGTGTGTTTTCCATTGAACTTCTGGCCCAATTAAAGGATGAAACAACTGAGACATTGGATTGGGCCTTAACACAATACTAACCTCTAAAACAAAATCTATCAAGTTATTTGTTAATTCAATCCTACAATATTAAGAAAATTTAGGAGAAAATAAAACCCAAATTTTGTTTTCACTTACCACTCAACAAAAAAACTAAAGTCTATTAGTACATTCCAATAAAATAAAAATAAAAATAAAAATTTACACAATCATCACCCCCTTCACAAATTTAAAAAAGCACTTGCATAAGGGAATCTACAATAAGTCCCAAAACTAATTAAAATGGACCTCTATAAAAATTTATAGCATACACTATCATGTGACCTTGCTATCCTCTTGATTAATCCACCACCACTTCTCAAACAATAATCAATACTTGAAGGTATCAATTGACCTTGTGATTTTCCATAAGAATTCCAACACATAGCTTGTTGTAAACCTCTATATTTTAGGGATGGCCTTAGTTGAATGTCAGTTAAATCAACATCTGTACATGGTATGGAATTGCTACAAGCTAGGTGGACTGGCTGCACTGAATAACTTCCACTTATTTGATCAAACTTAACACCAGAAATTACCACTGTTCCTGTTTGGTTCTTGCAAATTTGTTTGTCACAATAGTATTGGTCTATCATTATTGGAAACATAACATCATAGGCTTTGATTCTTGAAAATGTTACATTTTTAACCATACCAATTCCTCCCTATTCAAAAGATTCAAATTACTCCAATTATTGTCAATGAAATTCTATATACTACTCAAAAAAATAAAATTAACGAAGATAGAAAAATAAATACAACACTCTTCAAGTTTCATTATTTTTTATGTCCTATAAAAATCATCATATTTCCATATAAATATTGCTAAGGAGAATATATTGATGGATGACAAAAATTATTTTAAATTGATTCGATGAATTAATAATCTGAAATATCTTATATCAAATTAATGATATAGTTACAACATTGAATTCATATTCAAGCTTCATACCTGCCATGTTTTGATCCTTGCTCCATATAGTGTATTTTTCATTGAAATATCCTCAACAATAATGTCAGAAACGCATGCCACACTCTTGTCTTTTCCTAATCCTCCTAAACTATATTCAGAAAATTAAATTTGTAATAATCAGTGGTTTTTCTATAACAAAACAAGCTATAAATTCTATATTTTTTTCTTACCTTATGCCATGACCAGGGCCACATTTAATGTGGTGGACATGAATATTAGAACAACCAGTTTGGATGGACACACAGTCATCTCCTAATTAATAATATAATAAAATAAGAACAAGTGTCAATTTTATAAGCTTCATATAAAAAATAACTTTAATATATAATATGTACTATGTAGTATGGCATAGTGTTACAAAAGTTAAAACTTTATAAGCTGCACGTTTCAAAAGTTAGTTGCTGTGACAGTTTACAGTTTGAATTTGAAAAGGGTATTTGTGCCAATCATTTTTTGTCAAATTTAAGCTCAACAATTCTAAGTGGACAATGCACCATATTGTGAAGTTAAGTGATATAATGGAATGTACAGTAATATAAAATAAATTAATTTAGTGCATGCCTTACCAGTTCCAATATGAGAATGTTGAATTTCAACATCTTGTGTGTTTTGCAAGTGAATTCCATCAGTATTTGGGCTATTTGCAGGGGAAATTATTGTAATATTATCAACTTTGATGCCCTTTGAGTTGTCAAATTTTAGATGGCATAGAGGACTGTTTATGATTTTGATATCTCTAACTTTTACAAAGTTGCTTGAGTAGAATCTTATAGCCTGGATATTAATAGAATTGTCAAACAAGAGTAATGAGAAACTGTTATACTCTAAGTCAAAACAAAACTAAAAAAAATTATTTTAAGGTGAATTTTTATTTATTCATTTTCTAAAATATATGTTGATTTTAATTTGCTAGATGGTTTTAAATTGTGGTTGTAGTTACATTCCAAATCCTTACATTGAACTGAAATATAGAAAAATGTGGTCGAAATTATGGTTACAGTGCAAATATAGAGACTTAAAAAAGTGTAATATTGCGGCCATGATAAAAACATAACTTTTACCATTAAATTTGTTATTTTATTCACTTTTATGTTAATGTATACAAATATAAATCATGTAACATTTCACTCACAATCAATTTTACAAAAACAGTTATAGAGACAAAAATTTCAAATTTCCTCTTCGATTAAGAATCAATTCTAGATGCAAAATTAATTCTATTCAATCACGTCAAACATGTGTTAAAATCAATTCTATACTAAATCAAAACAAAACTACACAAAATTATGTTAGTTTGTAAGAGGAAAATAAAGGAAAATCTTACAGTTGGCTTCATGCTTGGAATTTGTTGAGAGTGAGTTTTCTGCAATAATATGTTATAACAAAGTGAGGCATTTGTTTTGAAAATTATAAGAACTTTGTCTCAGAAAATTGTATATGTATTTGGTTAGTTTAACTTTTACCTGCATATCATAAAGTTCTGAGAAGATCCACCAATTAGACCCTTGACCATCAACAGTGCCAGAGCCTTTGATTGTGAAGTTCTGCACCCATTTAAAATTTAGCCACTGAAACAAACTTGATTTTGGCCATGAAGATACTTCAGAAGGAGCCAATACAATTCCATCTATCTGTCATAATTCAATTTACACTAACTTATATATTTGTACAATAGAAATCTAACATTCAAAATGTCACATATATAACATTAATTTTCCGTAACAACAATGATGTGTATTTCTGTTAGTCATGTCGCGCTAAATGCCACATGAATGTAATATCAAGAGACTAAAATATAAATTATTTTGTATGGTTAAAAAACATATTTAAGTCTATTAATATATCATCTTATGCAAAATCAGAATATACTTTATACTCTACAACTACTTTAAACTACTAAATTTTTTAAACTAATTTAAACACAATAGAAAACAAAAAGGGTAAATGAAGTTAAACCTGAAGTGTAAAATCATTCATACAAGGGCCTTGTAAAGTAATAGGCTTAATGAGGAACTTGAATTTTGCTGGAACTTTTATTGTGGCACCAGAAACTTTGCAGGCACTTTCCCATGCAGCTACAAGTGCCTGCTTAATGAAACATTATAACTATATCATCTTGAATGATTTAAATTTTGAAACTTGTTTTAATGAACAAATTGATGCTAGCATATTTGTAGGTCTTTTTCCACGTGTATAATAAATTTATGCTTGCATCAACTATAGTTTAGTTGAAAATCATTATCTTTTTATTACCTTTGAATCATCAGAAACTCCATTGCCCTTGGCACCAAAAGACATAATGTCAAAAGTGTTAATTTGAGTTGGATGAGATTCATAACGAGGAAGAGGAGATGGAGGACATGATCCTCTGCCTCTAGTATGGCGATTTCCGCCGTCTTTGTGAAGTTTTTTCTTGATGTTAGTCTTCCTTGCATCCACAGAGAATGTGAAAAATATAAGAACCAACAAGGACAGGAAAAAGAGTAGTGAAAAACTTGTGTTTCTCTTCATTCTTTAAGAATGTCTTTTTGTTTGATACTTTATGAAACAAACAAAATTCAATGAAGTTGTATGGAAGTTATTGAATATTGATAGCTTATATAGTGGAAATAATGTTGGTTTTTCTTATATTTTTTAAGGACTTGCTTTTAATTAAATAAATTGTTTAATCACTAATGCATAAAATTAGGTCCAAAAGTTTGACATGGGTTGTGAACTGTGCAAAATTCATATTATATATATGTTTATGGATGGTTATGCTTGCTTTTGGCTACTTCTTTTAGTGGCCAAAATGTACCAAAATTTATTAGTTATGTACTTTTGTCCTTATGCTGTGAAAAATATATTTAATGAATAAGGATGGCATACATAGGACCTGAATTTATTGCAGGAGAACAAATCTTCAAATTGTTGAGTGTGAAGATACACATCAAAATTGTTGAACTGTGCAAAATTGTCATGCACGTTCTGTTGTGTTTTTTTGTATAAGCACTAGACTGGTTGTGATAATTATATATGATTTTTTTTATACTGGGATTAGTATGTATAATTGATGGTATAGCTAGTGCAAATGAAACTAAAATTTAACTGACTGATTATGATTAATGGAATATATAGTTAAATTCTTGTGTTGACTATCATTATAATGCTATTTTACCCAAGGTATTAGCCAGAAGTTCAAAACAATCTGTTACTAAGATTGCCTTGTTTAATTGTTTTCAATGGCAACACCTGACATAAAACATCCTTAGTTTTATGCTTAGCATGTTTGTTTTTTGTGTTACCAAAAAAAATGTTGTCAATCATTGATTGCAAGCTTATTTTTAATGAATTGCATTTTCTTTAGTATTATTATAGTCTTTTGTTTTGTTTTGTTTTGGTGAGCAGTGGATAAAAAAAAAAAGTCTTTTAATTGGATAGCATAATTTAAACCTCAGCTTTTTTTGTTTTTAGCAGATAGCCTACTTTCCCACCAATCGCATAATCTAACCATAATTATAAGCTTGATAAGGATAAGGTGTAATTATATGAATAAAATTTATCTCAAGAAAAAATTATTTGAATAATAGTTCTAGCTGTGTCACTAAATATAGAATTCTCTGAAAACTGTCTCTTTTCATAGAATTTCAAAAATTGTTATATTTTTCTTATCAAAATATCTTATATTTTTGTTTTGTAACTTACAATAAATACTATTATGAGAAGATAAATTGCATCTAAAAAATATTTATATTTAAGGCGTATGTCTTATTTCTCTTATTAGAATATAAACCAGGAGTTCCATGATTAATGATTATTCATCGTTACACTGACATCTAATAAAAAATTATAATATATTTACGTAAATTCATTTTGTAATTATAACTTTTCACTTCAATTAAACGTAAAAGATATTTACAACTAAGGTATATGTCTTATTTCACTTATTATGATATAAACTATCTTACTACCCATAATTTAGTCACCAAAATATTATATTTAGGGACGATAAAAGTGGCAATATCTCAGCAATGGATTACCAATTATTCACTTGCCAACTCATGAAACTTTAATCTTCTCCAAAATACCGACTTCGTAATGAGCTAGCAAAAAATAAACTAGTGTTTGTCGTTGCTCCATGTAATATGTATACAACTAAAGGCTAGAGAGGAATCCCAACCTGGTCCTTGATATGTTGCAGACAAGAGTATGTCACTAAAGCACTCACTATTAAATGTATTCATCTACAATAAAATATAGAAAAATAATGTATTTTTTATTATTAATTTTAGCGGTTAATTTATTATATTAAGTTTGAAAACGGTTGAGTTTATATATTTAGTCCCTTCGTAAAATTTATGCTAACTTTTGCTACTCAGCAACGCAACTCAAATTTTGAACCTCCTACTAGGAAGATACATAGGGTGCAGGCATGGCCTCCAACTACTCAATTCTATAAAATATACAATTATTCCACGAACTAATAACATTCCACCTTAAATAAATATTTTCAAATTTAGCTCCCTTCAATGATGATTATTATTTTGAAATGGCGTATATATGAAATGTCACCAGCACAACTTCAAAGTGAATCTCAAGAAAATTCAATTAGTCAACACACTTGAATGTGTTGCAGTTTGGGTCACCCTATTGGGCTTGCTTGAAACACTTGATCTCTAGTTGTCCCAATAAATTCGGATGTTCTCCTCCAACACCTTTCATTCTCAAAAAACTTTCAAAATCCTTTTTTCTTTTTTTTTTTGCCTTCTGATTTTAACACTCAGAATAAAACATAGGTTCACCATGGATAAAATATTTCTATATCCCGTTCAAAGTACCTTCGTTAACGTATTGCATTCATATATAAACAGACACAGATCTTGCACTCATGTTGCTTATCGGTTTGTAAGTTCAGAGAACTTCTAAAAGTCACTTTTTTAGAATATATTTTATACTGGGTTCAAAGATATATTATATATGAAGAACTTTGAACACAGAATACCTGGATCATTTTAAACATCATCCAAGGCTTTTCTGAAATTTCTTCAGAATCATCAATGCATTGAATTATAAGTAAATTAAACAGTCTCCTTGACACAAAGCCAGATACTGTTGTGCCTTTTTTTGCATCTCCAGCAAATGTACAAAAATAACCAACAATCAGGAATTCAGGACAACCAAAAGGAATATGAAATCTCTGAATATTTGTAATGGATGAATAGCAATAAGACAAACCCCATGAAAATGCAAACCAATGAGCAAATAATAGACATCTGCTAATGTTAAACACAAAAAAAAGGTTAACATTAATACAGTGTTCAGTGGAAGGAGATTTCTTTATAAAACAGGCTCGCGGCAAAAACTAATGGTTATGTCCACTGCGCAAAAAACAGTGTTTTCATCTCATCATTGCACCAATTATGGTATAAATAGGCCAAGTACAAAATTAGTTATCAACACAACAATAACAAGAACATAAAAAAAATAAAAAACAATGGCTTCAGTGTGTGTAACAATCAGATCATTGATAGAAATCTCACTGAAATCCGCTAAGATAATTAAATTATCATCATAAGCCAAAAAAAAAAATCAAAACAATTAGCAGAATAAACCTAGTGAAAATCAATGAATTTAGAGAAAATTGGAAGCTAAAAAGGATGAATTTTTTGGACAACAAATTGTACCAGATGATTCATACTATAAAAACCCTAATTCCCGTAGAAATGAGGAAATTAGGTGTGTTCAGACAGCCAAGGGTTTCATAATCAACTTATGAGTAAATACTCAGATCATAAACTCTAGTCCACAAAATTGTCTCATACAGCACAAAAAGAAACAAAAAAGTTGAAAAGGAGAAAAACCCAAAGTACATAACATCAAAATACGAGAAACATGTTTCACACATAAAATTCTTGTTAAACTTCAGGTTCCGAAATGGCGAATCCTAAAAACATGATTTGATTGAACATTTGAGCAACGAAGATCCTTTGCTAAAGTATTGCATTCATAAATAAATAAACACAGATCTTACAATCATGTTGCTTATCTGTAGGTATGTAGGTTCAGAGAACATTATATATCTTCTGAAGTTACTCCATAGATTACTTTATTCTGGATTCTAAGATATATGATGTATTTCTAACACATAAAAACTCAATCATTTTATACAAAATTAAAGGCTCTTTTGAAAATTTCTTCAAAATCATCACAAAGCCATCAACCCTATAAATTTGTAATGGATGCAAATTTGAAAGTAATGCTAAGACACACCATAAAAATGCAAAGCAATAAGCAAATAAAAGACTCCATGATTTCACACTGCAACTATTGAACAAAAACAATAAACAACAACTAATAATACATACAGTGCTCAGTGGAAGGAGAAGTCGTTATAAAACAGGCTCACGGCAAAACCAAATGGTTCTGTCCACTACCCAAAAACACAAATGTGTTTTCATCTCATCATTGCACCAATTAAGATATAAATTGATTAAGTAAAAAATAGTTTTCAATTCACAACAAGAATAATAAAACTTAACTGAAAACTTAAACAATAGCCTAAGTGTATGTAACAATCAGATCATTGATAGAAATCTCAATGAAATCCCTAAGATAACATTTTTCCGAAAACATTTTACCTTAAGAAATAACAAGTACAAAATATGACACCATATAATCCACAAACAGGCTAAACCAAATCAATTCCATTAGTAGAACTAGAATAATAGAATTTTCCAAAGTTTCCACAATTATTACAAAAATCTCAAAGGAAACATCAACATAAAAAAGATTTGTATCGCAGAGAAAGTTGAATACTAGTAAATACCTACCTACCTGCCTACTTTCTGCGCTTTAGGGGTCCAGTCTTGAAGCCACCCTTAGTTGGCTTACCCCAAGGAGTACGAGCTCCTTTCCCCCAAGCACCACTACTCTTACTCTTACCCTCACCTCCACCATGAGGATGATCAACAGGATTCATAGCCACTCCCCTAACAACCGGTCTCCGACCGAGCCATCTACTATGACCAGCCTTCCTAAGCTTGCGATCACCGTGAGTTGGATTAGAAACAGTACCTACTGTCGCCCTGCATCGAGAATCAATCAATTTTTTAACACCAGATGGGAGTTGAACTAAACAGTATGTTGATGTTGGCTCTTTCAAGATCTTTGCATTTGTTCCAGCAGCTCGAACAAGCTTCCCACCTTGCCCAGGGTTCAGTTCAATGTTATGAATGATTGTTCCAATTCGCATTGCTGACAGAGGCATACAACTCCCAATCTGAGAGTTAATGTCAGAATACATCATCCTCTCACGTGCCTCTTGAGGAATCGCATTCGCAATCTCGGCGGCGGAAGAGTAACGGCGAACGGCATTGGTGAACAAATTAAGCACCGACGATGAGGTGCGACCTCTTAATAACGATATAGCCATTCATACAAAGACTATTATGATCAATGAATAAACCTAGTGAGAAATTAAAACAAATAATTGAAATTAGATTAAACTAGATGCAGAATAATCGAACCTAGTGAAAGAAGAATAACTGAGAAGAGAAGAGAGTGAGCATTTCCATACCGATAGACAGTCTTCACCAGAGAGTGACGGTGGTCGATGAAAGCGGCGAGAGGACAATGACGGTGCGCCAGATGACACCCACAGTCACGTGATAGAAATTTGGGAATTTAGGGCTTTTGCTTCGGTAAAATATAGTCTCCCACTTCTTTTTTTCCTTCAATTTTTTCACTTATTTTAAAAAAATAAAATCAAAATTTTTAATTAAAAATATTTAAGTGCTTTCAAATAAATAAATTAATATAGACTAATAAAGTGATCCGACTCTCACTCATTACATTGAACGATCTATTAACAATTCAAATGTTCCTCGTACTTTCAATATTCAATTATAAATTAAAATAAATCACTTCAACGTAGTGAACATAAAACTCAGTAACATAAATTTGATAAAGACAATTATATATGTTTCTCAATCATGTTGGTGTACTAAGTATAGAAAATTTTATCTACAAACTATACCTCAATTTAATAAAATATAATTTGTTTGGAAATCATACTCAAATATCTCTTTTACTTTTAGGCTCAAAATTTTCAAACAATTTAAGTCACTAGTCAAAAGTAATATAATGACTTAAACTCTATATAATGAATAAATCGTAAATACTACATTGATTTCACCAAATGATCCCTACTTGAATAATTTTTTAGGTAAGATTGGACATAATTAAATTCATGGTGTCACATTTACCCATTACTTCCATTGTATATAGACGAATAATTTATTTAGGTAAAATGAATCATTCATATATATATATATATACACACGTATGATGTATTAGCATCAAACTTTCAAGAAAAAAGTGTTATATTTAAGTTTTCAAATGCAATTAATTTCACTCGAAATTGATCTATATAAATAATGAAATATTATATTTTTAGTCTTTTATCTTATAAATAATGTTAGTGACACACTCTTTAACACACATTTTTCAACATATTAGAGAATGTGTATTAAAGAATGACTTGCTAACACTCCTCTTATTTTTATTTTTGTTTAGATCAATTAGCAAATAAACTCACACACAATTTGTGAGGCTCCATTTTAAACCTATAACATGATATTTAATATAACAATATCAATATTTATCAATTGAATTATACTTTACGGATAACACTACTCTTATCGTATATATTAGCTACAATAATTTGATCCTTTGTTTTATTTTATTTTTAAACAAATCCTTTATTTTTTTAAATGTTAACGTATCAACCATATCAAATTATTTTTTAGTTAAACTAGTATTTCAAATTGCAAATGTTAAGTTAAATTAATCTCTGAACTTTGCAATTTGCTATATACTAATGGACAGAAATGAATGTTGAATAATTAATATTAATTGTATTGTAATTTGTAAACTCATGAGACATAAATAGTTTTACAAAAATTATATGCTTAAATTATAATAGTAAAATATGTTAAAGTAAACTGCAAATATATAGAATACTAAAGAAGATGAAAGAGTGTCTCTTATATTTGTCCCATTATATATTTTTTTATGACAAC
>JBBPBS010000738.1:6476334-6488909 GCA_037974835.1 Cicer judaicum | reverse complement strand
TAAAAATTACACGGACAAATATAAATAAATAAATGTTAGCTTATAGGAACTAAATATATATTTAAGTCTTATTATTATTGGTGTTATTATTATTACTATTATTATTATTATTATTATTATTATTATTAATAAGAAAATGTCATTGGATGATGTTAATACCTAATTATCAAAACATATATCATATTTGAAACAAAATAAACACATATAATATTATCAATTTTTTAAAATACTTTTATAAATATTTTTACATTTGACTGATAATGGACACTATATATCATGAGGTAATCTTACTACTTCAACACTTTAATTATGCATATATTTTAAATTTAATTATGCATATATTCACATCACATCATATTAATATTCTTTTTTTTTTAGTGGGTCTCATTGGCTGTATATACGGAAATATATGCAAAGTTTAAATGGTTCATGCTCTACACATATATGTTGCCAAAATAAAGATATTTTTTCATATAAAAAATTATTATATTGAGTGTTTCTTGCTTGTAGTTATATAAACATGTAAATTGATATATAAGTGTTAAAATATAACTATATAAATACATGTCGACATATTCAATTCACCAGACCAATACTATGTTTGATATAAGCATTTATGTTTAAGGAAAAAACTCGAAAGTATATAATCACTATCATCATAAAAAAAAAAAAAAAAAAAATTAGTCTTCCAAAACATAACAACCCAACACAAACCTTGAGAAGGTCTATTAAGAGCCATCTTCTCACATAATCGACTTCATCATCGACAATTGATCTTAATCGATTTCATCATCCACAATTGATCCACTTGAGTAATTGGTTGTAATGACTGTCATTTATCATACAACAAACAAATATGCATATAAGACATCATGTATAAGTGTCTAAGCAATTGGTTGACATTTTCAAGTCTACATGTTTCGGCTAACCCAACAGATTACTTATCAAGATCTATCGTACTTAATTTTCCCTGTGAAAATAGAATGAGACAATGTTAATTTCTTGTGCTATTCATCATCAATCATTAGCTATATACAAAGTTAGTTAGTCTTGTTTAACTAACTAACATAACAACCTGAAAACTAACTTAATTACAAATTATAACTAACCGGATTAATTGACTAACTTGGACTGAGTCAGATCCACAAGAGGCTGAGTCATGAATATGTGCTGTATAATTATTATAATTTTATGTGCCTATGTAAAATGATGTTAATAATGTGGCACAATGTCTATCTCATTTATTTTTCTCTTGACATCCTTATATATAGTAAAATAATGTTTTGACGTATTAATTAATAAAATAATATAACATCGAAAACCTATGAACGCTATTAAACAAGTGCACATAATTTTGTAATAATCGAAACTCATTTAAGATCAATTGATTCCTAATTGCCTCCTCTAGTGAAAAGGGAGCCAACAACAAATTTCAGAAATCGTCTTGAACTCGATGCCATCTAGCTTTGGTCTAGCAACACATGACTCCTTATATTGTAATTCTAAGTGATTTTTTACAGCAACCTTAACTTCATCATTCCCCATCAACAATTGCAGTCCACATTTAGAGCTAGTAATTGATTACACCTATTTTTTTCCTTTCTTATCTTTGTGATAATTAAGGGTATCTTTATCATTAAGACAGGAAAATCAGGATGTGTGTACTAGATGATCACATCACGTTTGTTGTTGAATGTTTAAATCAGAGCATAACTTTCGTAAAAGGATGACAAATAATTCAATTTAGATCAACTAAGCGACGTTGAATGTTGACTTCTTAGAGTATTAATCAGAGAATAAAAAGAATCTTTAGATGTGTTCATCAGATGCAAAAAAATCAAAATAGGCATTACGACACATTGATCAGCGTCTTGAGAGGCGCGTTGATCCAAGTCTTGAGAGGATCATATGGTGGAGAAGTGAAAAAACGTCTTTTGATCATATGATTATAATCAAAGCTTGTGTTAGAAAATTTGCACACATAAGAACTACATTAAAACAAAAATTGTTCTAATACATGTTTCATTATCATCAAAATAAGAATAAAAAGTCAATGTTCTTAAAACCAATTTAATTCTAACACCGCCACTCATCCAATGAGTTTATCTTTTTAACTACTCACTCAATATATGTATCAAGCATGGCGAACACCTCCTTATTCCATATCTCCAATTTTCTTATCAACAATTTTAACTTTCCTACTAGAGATTGAACCTTCCAAATGAAAAGAGGCCAACATTCTCTAATAAACCTCAAACAGTCGATAAGCTCAAATCAACAATAGTTGAATTTGAATGGTTTTGGTCCTTCATCAAACTAGCCAAACAAGACAATGATATGATATATCCCTATCATCTATCCATTGTTTTTGTCACATTCTACTTCTCCAAAAGGCCACTTGATACTAAGAATAATGAAGTAAGTAACATTGTTGAAATCACATAATATAATCCATTCTCCTTCTTCAAAGTTTGCTTTTAAATTCAATAATGTCTCCCACAATCTTCTTTTTCTAGCAATGCTACATTTTCAATAGATGTATACCACATATAATGTGTTCTGGTGTTGATCAACATAAAGACCTAGAAAACTTTCTGAAAGAAAAAAAAAATTGACATCTACAATTACAATCAGTAGACCTCATATCATCACCTCCCCAAATACTCATTATATCATATACATGAAACAATTGTGGAGGATTCATAGCACCCCTCAGTGATTGGTAATTTTCCTCTTTAACCTACACTTATACTCCCGCCCCTACCTTTTATACAAAGTACCTAGTTTATCTTTTTTTTTTTCAAATAAATAATTTTTTTATTCCATTAAATTCAACTTAGATTTCAGAAAATTTTAAAAAAAAAAGTTTATTTAGAACTCATGTGTTTTTAAAAAACAATTCAGTACACAAATGTTGTTTCTGTATATCGAAAAACTTTTTCAATATAAAATTTAAAGTTTTTTGAAACAAATAGGTTCTAAAAATATTTTTTTTAAAGTTTTTCGAATCTCAAATTGAATTTAATGGAATAAATAAAATTATTATTATTAATATTATTATATTTTTTTAAAATAGAGTAATTTATATTAAAGGCTTCTTCTTAGGTTCAATATTTTGAGATTTTTTTTTTGAAAAAGTTTTTATGTTTATTTTTTTTAGAAAAATATAGAAAGAAATTCAAAAATATTTTTTGAGAAGAAGAAAATTGTAAATTATTTTTTATCGAAAAAAATTCAAAATTTTTGTATCGAAAAATATTTTTCTCAAAAAAAAAAATTGATCATTTTTTTTATAAAAAATTTTGATTTTTCTTTTAAAAAAATAGGTCCCACTAAGCTCACAAAATTTTATAGACTTTCTTTTTTTGGGCCTTCTTAACTATGAAATTTTTGGTAATTCCAACATGTGAGCTAAAACCAATAATTAGTGAATTTATCAAATTGACAGCTTTAAGTATGGAAAATTGGATTTCTTACCCAAAATTGTTAAAAACTCAAAATCATCCCTTTAATTTTGATTTAGTGAATGATTTCTTACCCAAAGTTGTTTGTTTCAAACACCTCATTTACCAAGTGATGGTAACTGACATAGAACCTGCTTTAATGAATGCAATTGAAGTTCAATTTTCATCTTCAACAAATTTATTTTGTCAACATCATGTTAACAAAAATATTGGAGCCAAATGCAAACAACATATATTAAAGAAAGATATGCATGAACCTATTCTTGAGTTGTGGAGGAAAATTGTTTATTGTTCTGAAGAAAAAGAGTATGTGTCGATAATATGTTTTCTTTGAGTTGGCACATTACAAGTTTGAAGGTGTTTCAATCCTATTGGATGTTGTTCGTATACATTGGTGAAAATTAACCATGAATAGTGGTCAAGAGGAAGAAAAGTTGGAAAATGATTTAGAGTTGGACATTACATCAGAGATGAATATAATTTGGAAAATATGGAAAACACTTAATGTTGCTGGAAGGAGGGCATTGAAGAGCAATTTGTGTGAAATAACATATATAGAGACAACATCAATGTGTGCACCACCAGATAAGATCAAAACAAAAGGTGGTGTGAAGAGGAAAAAAGACAATAGATCGAAGGGATTTGACGTATATCGCAACCATTCATATTCTTAACATGTTGATGCATTTTATTCTGATAATGGAAATACTCAAGTCTCTTATCAAGGACCCATGAAAGCATCCCAACGAGCATCAAAACAAGTCTCTTAGCAAACACCTATGATGTGTCAAGTTAGAAAATATTTGGACGAGTTTCCTCATTTAATTCATTTATATATTGAAGATATAGTTAATGTTAAAGCAGATGGAAACTGTGGATATCGTGTTATTGCTGCTTTACTTGGCCATAGTGAAGAATATTGGAGCATTGTGCAACGTCCTTTATATACATAGATTAAGTCTAAATCTAATTTATAGGTTGCATTATTCAAGGAACGTTTGCAAGAAGTGATACACTATTTACTTGTAATTGATTTAGGAAACACATCCAACGAGAAGTGGATGGGCATTCCAGATATGAGTTACGTGATATCAATAAAATATAATCTCGTTCTTGTTAAATTCGAAAAAAAAATTTGTTTAACTTTTTTCCCATTGAGGGGTACACACAATAAAGACATTGATTCATATTATCAACATTGATTTTGTTAATAAAAGTCATTGGGTTCAAGTTAAATTGAAATCAATGTGTATGTTACCTCTACTTGCAAGGCATTGGAAGAAGCATCATAGTGATGAGTCTACATCATGGGCTATAGCTTATGCATGACATCTACAACATTGGGGTTCATTAGATTTAGAACATACATCATATTATATGTCTTTGGCAAATGATTGACACTTTTGATTTAAAATTTTATTTCATATATATATATATATATATATATATATATGTTGTATCCAATTATTTAGTTTATTTCCTCTATAGTTCACATTCCTTTTTGTAACAAAATTTATTCACATAATATGCAAAACATTAAATCATTTCAATTTTTATCAAAATAAGTCTTAAGTAATAAAACAAATTCTGAATAATAAGTCAATCGAGATAAGTGTAAACAAATAAGTTTGAATAATAAAATAAGACAATAAAAATACAACTGCAGTACTACTAATAATCCCCTCTTCTAGAAATGTATAAAGCTCTCTCTAATGAGACATACATTTTATTGTTAGGATCTAGTTAATGTAAATCTAAACTATGTTGTATAAGACCACCTATTAGTTGACACCGTGTATATCATTCACCATGAGTAACATCATGACTAAGACCAACATCATGACTAGGACCAACATAATAACTAGGAACAACACCAACACTAGCATCATAACTAGGACTAGGACCAACATCAACATCATAACTAGGACCAACATCTGTAGCAACGTAAGGGATCATCCTAGGATGAGATATCTTATAGTATCACCAAATGTAGCCCTCAATAGACTCGTGTGGATATACAGTTGGATGCAATTTAGTACGAAGGGATCGTACAAAGTTCATGTTCATACTCCATTCAACATTAACATCACGTATAACGAGTGTCGGTAGTCTAGGAGGGATGTGATGAGTATACTCAAATTGACGTATACACCTCTCTGATATATATGATGCCATCATGGAACATCAACAAATGTACCATGTAAACAACGACACAAGTTGAAATTGTGTCGTAGAGTTCTCATCATAATTTGACGTTCAGATAATATCACTATCTTTCAAAGCAATGTTCTATGATGTTTGTTTTGCAGTCCATCGAAACATCTGTGGCATTGAAGATATAGGCTCCTTCAGATCCGGTTTATAAATGTCAGGAAAATGTTCATAAATCCATGTTTGTATATAATAAAAAAAAATACAAATAATTAAATAAACATCTTATCAAATAACAATATAATAAGTATAAAAATTATTATAATGGTACCAAAAATAGAGATAAATATCTTTAAATATGTTTCGTTACAGGATTTCTACTATCTTTAAGACAGTCATATAAAATACCAAGAGCAACTACTGATGGTGATGTTGGTCCTGTTCATCATGAAATGCAGGATCTTGCTCAAACTCATGGTGAATATTATAATCCTCATGTTGCGTTTCTTCGTTCCTCTTCCTCTTTTTCTCAACAACAACTTTCCTATTTAATTGTGTAGAAGGTCGAACTTGAGAATGTTCAACGTTATTTTTTGCTATGGTCCTCATCGAAAAAAAAAATGAAAACAATATAAAAAAAATAAAAAATTTAAAAATGAAACTCCAAATAATTTCAAATTTCCGAGTGAAATCTTTGGAAATTTCAAATTTGTTAATGAAATTCCCAAAAATTTAAGAAACAAAATTTTCAGATATAACTTTAACTTGTGGTTTTAATACCTTGAGATATTATGTATGACTAATAATTTTTTATATTTAAAATTTGAATATGTAAAAAATTATAAGATTTTTATAAGATTACAAAAAAGATTATACAAATAGTTAAAATCTCATGGAATTGTTTCAAAATGGTTATTTAAGTCCAATTTTATTAATAATAACTTCTCCTTCTCTAACTTTATTTCTAAGGGAGATGCATATAGAACATTATTACCTCAAAAAAATGGATAACATTGGGCAACTTAGTACAAAAGATGTAATGAAGTGAGTTTGTGAAGGACATTGAAAATTGAAATGTTATTAACGCATAGAAAATTAATATTTATTGGGAATGTATGCACTTTTAATACTCTTCATCGAGAATTGTATTCAAAGTTTTGGACGGCAAAGTTGTTATCTCGAGAAAAATATATTAATTGTATATTTTGAAATATAATAAATATGAGAAGCTGTGGATGGTTGATTGTTAATTTATATTTTATTTTAATTATAGTTTTAATTTTTTTTTTATTTTAATGAAATCACAAAAATAGTTATTTATTTTATTTTTTTATAATTTTGGTTCTTAAATAAAATTTTAATTTAAAATTTAATAAAATATTATTTTTTTAATTACATCACACTAATTATAATAATAAATCTCAAGTACAATTATTACACTATAAAATATTGATGAATAATGTGGTTTAACCAATTGCAAAAAAATGATATTTTATTGAATTTTAAATTAAATTTTTGTTTAAAAATAAAAAATATAAATATTATTTTTGTAATTCAATTAAAATAAAAAAATTATAATTATAATTAAATTTTATATTTTCAATAATTTGAAATATATGCTCGGTGGAGTTGAGAAGTATTTGGATGACTGGTTCATGACATTACATTAATTATACATTTAGGGTGGAAAAAAGTGGTCTATAATTGATATAGTATTAAGAAATAAAAGATGGAAAATTTATGTACTGCTCTTAAAGTAAAAATATTTGAGTTAAAGTATTTAATATTCGTTTTTATTAAATAGTTTATCTTGTATTTTGATCGGCCAAAAAATATCCTGTATTATATTATATTTTTAACAATTAATCTCATAAAAAGGGTGGTAATTATTAATATTAAATTGAATGAAAACATTTATATTACTTTCTAAAGAAAAATTTAGTTTTATCATCTTTAATATTTTATACAACTTTCAAATTAATAAATTTTAGTTTTTTTGTTTTATTTTCTTGTATTCTCCATTACCTTTTTCATATTGGGGAAGGGGGAAAATAAGATTAATAATGGTGACAAATAATATTCAACTTTGAAATTAATAAATTTTAGTTTCATTTTTAATTTTTTTGTATATTCACTTTTTTTTTCTTGTAAAATAATATTAATAATAATAACAAATAATTGCTATTTTAACCGTTTCAAATGAGATTTGAATTTAATCTATTGAAACTATAAACTCAAATTCTTACCACTAAGTGCACACTTCATTGAAAAAATTATTCACACTATAATAAATTATTTTATATTTCTAAAATTCACTTTATAATGAGGAATATTTTATATTATATATAGTTTTTTTTTATTTAAAGATATTTTTTACAAATATTTATATATAAATCCTATTGTTGGTCAAACATTTTTATAGGCAAATTTACCCTCAACAATTCAGTTTTTTAAAGATTAAATTTGAATAATTCTTAAGATCAAGTTTAATTGATAAAATATCAATATTATTTGACTATATATATCATGTCTCGGGACCTCACAATTGCCTGCAAGTTTTTTATACCATTGCATCTAGACAAAAAACAAATTTAACCTAAAATGAACAACATATTTACATGAAATTACTTAACAACACAATGCTTTCAAAATACAATTTTTTTAGAAAAAATAATTATTAATATAAGATATTGGATGGATGTAATATATTATATAAATAATACTATATCATTTCCCCCTAATTTTTTGTTTTCCTTCTTCCTTAATAAATTTTTATTAAAAGAAATAATATTCAAATTATAGAATACATTGATGTAATACAAATTCATATTTATTAAAACACATCAATGATGAATCTGCGAATAAATTCACAACATCACAATTAATAGCGTAAAAGAACAACATGTCTATAAATATGACGAAATACAAGTGTCTATACCTTCGGGTCTATATTGTTGATGAAAGTAAAGTAATTAACTTAAATATGTAATAGATTAAAATTACTCTGTCAATTTGAACCAAAATAAATACCACACCAAGAAAAAAACTCTAAAAGTGTCGCACTTAAATGACAAAATCACAACAAAAAATAAAGAAAAAAAATTAAATTTATATAGAAACTATTTATTTAAATAAAATAAAGAGAAACAAATTATTTAAAAGAATTAATCTAAACTAAAAAAATAGTCTTAAATTACTCATTTCTATTAGAGAAAAAACGAAACTTAGTGTTAGAGTTTTAAGGAGGCAGCTACTGCCAGCCTTGCTTGATGTTTTACTATTATTGATTTATTACTATTATTGGCCTTTTATAATTAAATGATGACAAATATATCTATTGCAATAAAAAGTATTTTTATAAAAATATATTTTAATTTTTTTCAAGCTTAAAATATTTTTTAATAGTTTCTTTTTGGTATAATATTTCATGGTTGTTTTAACATTACGTTAGGTTATATATTTTTAGGAAAGGTTGTGTTGCACTTTTTTCTTTTACCATGGCTTTATTTCATTGTGTTTTTTTGGGTAAGATATTTAATGAAAGTGTTGGTTATAGTTTTTTGTGTTTATTTTCTTGGGTTATGTATAGTTGCTTTCTTGTTTTGTGTGTTTATTTTTTTTATCTTAAAAGTTATATTTTCTCTTTAAATTTAAATTACAGTTATACATTACTTTTTTTAATAAAAAAGTATTATTTTATAGATCAAAATTATAGTTTCGGATCAAAACAACAAATGTGAAAAAGAGAAATCAAAGAATTTAATTTTAAAATAAGAGACTATTGGTAAAATAGGTGAAAAAAAAACAATTAAATCATAAATAAATAAATAAAAGTTTAAGAGAATTTGGGAGACCATTTAATACATTAATTAATTAATAATTTATTTATATAAAATTATAAATGCATTGAATGGATTAAAATTATTTTTGGTTAAAATTGGATCTAATATTTCATGAATTATAAAAAATCGTATGACATCACAGAATAAATAATTGAGAATTACATTTACTAGTCAATTAAATATTTGTAACACTCCAAAAATTGTATATTCTATTTATTCTTATTTATACTAATAATTATATTATTTATATTTTGTTGTCGTAATTCATATATTTATATAAATATCTTAAATTTTATTTAATCAAAAAAATGATTGTTAGTTATTCAAGTGAAGTTTAATTTAGGAAGTTCAAAAATTAATGTGTTTGTTATAGTTAGGGACTAAATTAGAAATAAACCCAACAGAAACCTCAAATTCAACTTCTAGTAACCCATTTTGTAGTTAAAACAAAATTTGTCATTTGTAAAGATTTGGAGGGGTGTAATTGACAATTCCCATCACACTCCCTTTTACTTAAAACCCAATTGTTAAAAAAATAAAAGAAAATAATGAATGAATGAAAGGAAGGAAGAGGGGGGATGGCACAATGTAACACAATCGTATCAGGGGAAATGAAGGAAAAAAAAAGAGAGAAAAGATGAAAGAAGGGAAAAGAGAAAGAAGAAAAGGAAAGTTAGGGTTTCAATATAGGAGAAGAAGTTTAAAGTTCTTGCATGTTGAGAAGGAAGATGGAAACTCAAACTTTTGGGTCTCAAATCTCTTCTTAAGGTAACATAGAAAATCCTCTTAAAACCTCTCTTAGGTGTGCTTACACATATTGGTTGCATGTTCTTAATATCTGTTTCTTCATTTGTATATTTAAGTATTGAGATAATTCTATTTGATTTAGTATCATTGATTATTAATAATGCATGTTAGGTGTTTGTATTAAGTTCTATGAAGAGTTGTTGTTTGATTATTGTTGTTGATTGTTGTGGTTGGATTTTTGATGAGATGAGATTGTTTAGTATTGGTAATTACTTGGTTTTATGCTGAATTTTGAGTGTATTTAACTTAGTTGATCATACAAACATAAAAATATAAAGTTTGAAGTCAAAATAGTATGATGTTGTCTTTGAACCCGTATAGGTATACCTTTGGTATTTTACTCATAACTTTCTCCATATATGATATTTTGAGTTGATTTTTATTCCATTTGAAAATAGACTTAATTACCTACGAAATAGACATTGATTTCACCAATTTTCATTGAGAATTGGTAGAGAAAATTGAGTTACAAGTTGGAAAATAATCTATTATTATGTTTTGTGTAAGTATACCTTATTTTATAAAACTGTACTAATTGAATGCCTATTATGCATAATAAAAATTATATTTATAAACTAGACATCTTAGGCTTTCCAAAATGTTAAATCGGACATCGTTTGATATTTTAATTAATTTCTCAAAGTTATAGTGTTTCTGCATAAAACGATTATGACATAGGTAAGTTAAGATGATTATAACATAAGCAATAGGAATTGGTTTTGAGTGAAACCAATTGCATTTGAAAGCTTAAATATAACATTTCTTTTATGGAAGTTTGATATATTAAACGCATGTTCCATGGTGTGAATGAAGATTACTCGTATGTTATGATTAGATATATACTAGATTGTTGTTATTATTATTATTGTTATTATTATTATTATTATTATTATTATTATTATTATTATTATTATTATTATTATTAGTATTAGTATTAGTATTAGTATTAGTATTAGTATTATTATTATTAGTATTATTATTATTATTATTATTATATATGTATATATATATATAGGGTTCATTCTAGCTAGATGAACTCTCCGTCTATATACGACGGAAGCGAAGGGTAAGCGAGGGTAAGTGGGGCACCACTTACAGACTTAATTATGTCCAATCTTACCAAAAGAGGTTATTCAAGTAGAGGACATTGGGTGAAACCAATGTAGTCTTTATGACTTACTTGATATATTGAGTTTAAGTCATTAGATTACTCATTTCTAATGGCTTAAAGTGTTTGAAATATTTGAGGCTAGAGGAAGAAGAGGTATTTGAATATAGCTTACGAATAAATAATATTATATTAATTTGAAGTATAGTTTACCGAGAGGATTTTCCATGCTTAGCACACCGGCATGGCTGGGAAACATCAATAATTGTTTTTATTAAATCTATATTACTGAGTTTTATGCTCACTATGTTGAGGGTGATGTTTTCCAGGTAACAAGTAAACATTGAAAGTCTGAGGAGTATCCGGATTTGCTCACAACCCTTCAATGTCATGAGTCGGAGTTAGAGTCGAATCACGTCTTGAGTCTAGATTAGAGTTATAGTTTAATTAAGTCTTACTTGAAATTTGTTTTAAATTTGTAAGTATTTAGATATTTATGAATTAAAAATTTCAGTTTTATTTGCATTGTATATATTTTTGTTTCATTGATGTTCAAAAAAATTAGACGTTATAATATTCATCATAAAAATATGTTAAAAGTTATCTATTATCAATATAAGAAAATGTGCTATTAAATTATAATATTGTTTATGTAAAATTTGTTCTTTTTGTTTCATTTAACAATTAAATGGTAATATATCTTAATGGTTATTTAATTCAAATAAAGAAAACTGAAAAAGTAAAATAAAACTGCACAAGAAAAAAACTGTATATAAAAAACTAAAAAAAAAATAAAAATAGAAAGTCCTGCACACAGAAAAAATGCACAAAAAGCTGCAAAAATAAATAATAAGTTCTGCACATAAAACTTCTTATAAAATCTGGAGAAAACAATACACATAAAACTGCATTAAAAAGTACAATTGAAACATAATAATTGATCTCTAAAATAAAGTAAAAAAAATTAACGAATATATCAATGGGACGATAATGTAATTCCACACATAAATTTTATAGTTTTTATACACTTACATGTGTGATAAATATAAAAAATGATGGAGTATCTATTTATTGGTTATTTATTTATTTTTCTTTCTTTCTTTCAATTTCAAAAATTATTAAAAAATATAAAATAAATATTATTTATCAATAATAAATATAAAAAATTACATAGAATAAATATTGTCAATTATAAATATAAAA
>JBBPBS010000738.1:6428475-6475946 GCA_037974835.1 Cicer judaicum | reverse complement strand
TAAATATAAAAATTATAGGACAACTACTTGCCGTTAATACATAAAAAAAAAACATGATGAAACATATATTTATCGTTGATAAGTATAAGTAAAATTTAAATAAATATTTTTCTCTAATAAAAAATAAAAAGAAATTGTTAGTGATTAATATAAAAATTATAAAATAAATATTTTTCATTAATATTAAAAAATATGTAATAAATATTTATCATTGATAAATATTTTTAAAAAAATCAACTCTTTGATATTAATAAATATAAAAAATATTAAATATATATTTATCATTAATAAATAAAATAATATTTAATATCAACGATGAGTCACTTTTGCAATAACACAAGGTTCTTGCAAGTTCCTATTTAAAAACATGTAATGTCCATTATGTGTAAAAGTTTGATTTTGTAATTTCAAGAGAGAAACTTCAATTTCTCTCAAATGTATAATTTGTAATGAAATATATTATTTTTATTAGAAGAAGATATGAAAGTATAATTTAAATGTTATTTAGATGAAAATATTGTGATTTTCTATATTTTGATTTAATGTTGATATAAAATAATTTTAATAATATTTACATATTTTATATTAGCTATTTATATATTTTTAACAGAATTAATTATCATTATTATTATAATTATAGTAATTACTAGTATATTTAATAATATAAATATATGTATCATTAAATGTATATATAGTTTTTAGCTCAAATAATTTTTCAAACAATTTTCTCTCATTCTTATCATTGTGTCACGCACAAATAAAAAAAATATAATGATAATTTTATTGAATTAACTTTATCTAGTACTTTTGAATGTTGTATATAGTATTAATCAGAGTACAATTGAAAAAAAATTATTAATATTACATTAAAAATTGTCACTCATTTTAAAACATTTTTTTATATATGTCACTCATTGTAATATGAAATAATTTTTTAAAAAAGTCACATATTTTAAATTTTATTAAAATTAAATGATTAATTAAATAAACAATATATAAACACATAAATAATATTCAAGGTAGGGCTCATGGTTGCCCCTCCCTAGATCTGCCCCTAATTTTGTCTTTTTTACTTAATTAATTTTAATATATTTAGTTTTAATGTTGACATAAAATAATTTTAATCATATTTATATTATTTTATATAAATTATTTTTATTTTTTCAACATCAATTATTATTATATTTAATGATATAAATAAATATCATTAAATGCATTTATGGTATTTGGGTCAAACAATTTTTTAATTAAATTTCTCTTTACATTATATTTTTCTACGGGTTATAAAAAGCAATTAAAGAATATAACTTATGGTATCATATTTTTACTCAAATATCTACTAAGAATGTCACATTTTTCATTGCAGACTCTTATTTTCTTTTATTTTGTTCACTTCATTGCTATTTCTCATGCTCGTGGTAATGGTTTTAGTGTCGAACTCATTCACCGTGATTCTCCAAAATCACCACTCTACCACCCCACTGAAACTAATTTACAACGAGTTTTTAATATTGTATATCGCTCCATCAATCGTGTCAATCATTTGAATAAAAAAATTTCACTCACTTCAAACAAACCTATATCGACTTCAACTCCAGATTCAGGTGAATATCTCATGACTTACTCAGTTGGTACTCTACCATTTAAAGTCTATGGTATCATTGATACAGGTAGTGATTTTGTTTGGATTCAATGCAAACCTTGTAATATGTGTTTTAATCAAACATCTCCTATATTTAATCCTTCAAAATCTTCGAGTTACAAAAACATTAATTGCTCTTCTAGAATATGTAAATCTGTTGAACAAACAACTTGTTCTAATGATAAAAATATTTGTGAATATACCTTACAATATGGCGATGGGTCAAAGTCAACTGGAGATGTAAGTTCGGAGACTTTAACATTAGATTCTACTACTGGATCTAGTGTTTCATTTCCTAAAACTGTTTTCGGATGTGGACACACAAATACGGTGTCGTTTAGAGGTCAAAGCTCTGGTATAGTTGGTCTTGGAAGTGGACATATGTCGCTTATAAAACAATTAGACTCTTCAATTGATGGAAAATTCTCTTATTGCTTGATTCCTTTTTATGGTGAATTTAGTCAATCTAATTCATCTAGCAAACTCAACTTTGGAGATGCTGCTATTGTTTCGGGTGAAAATGTTGCTACAACTCCCTTAGTCAAACTCAATGGTGTATTAAATGATTTATACTTCGTAACATTGGAAGCATTTAGTGTGGGAAACAAGAGAATAGGTTTTGGTGGGTCCAAATTTGGAGGAACAAATGCTACCACAAAGACTATCACAATTGATAGTGGTACACCAATTACTTTTTTGCCACATCGTTTTTACATTCAATTGAGAGCAGCTGTGGCAAAAAATGTTAAACTAAAGCGTGTAGATTTTCCTTCTCTTCCATTAAACCTTTGCTACAATACCACATTTGAACAATTAAATGTTCCTGAAATTATTGCACATTTTAGTGGTGGAGATGTAAAGTTAGATTCTAATAGCATCTTTCTTCCACTTGGTAATGGGGTTATGTGCTTTGCTTTTCTACCATCACAAGGGTTTGCACTTTTTGGGAACATTCTTCAACATAACTTGTTGATTGGCTTTGATGTCAAAAAAAATGTTATCTCTTTTAAGCCGACTGATTGTACCAAACATTGATTGAATGTAGACTTGATAAATTATTAATAAAGTTTTCATTTTGTTTGACATCTCTTTAAGAAACAACTATCCATTTTATATTGCATTATAGACATTCACAAGAGGTCTATGATTTTTATAAGTTAATTTTTTTTCTTATATATATTTCTTGCAAAATTTAGAAAAATATTCATGAATTATAGATTAGTTTGTATTTCAAAATATATTGATATTTTATTCAATATACATACAATAATAATTCTTTAATAGCATATGATGATTTTATTATATTTAAATTAACCTTATTGAAAACAATGATCGACAATATAAAATTTGAATAATAATTACTTACTATGTTATTAAATAACGTTTTCGTAAAAATATGTCACTGAATTATGTTAATATTTACTTACGTATAAAAAATGTATATCATATTTGTAACCAAACAAATCATATTAATTATTAATTTATTTAAAAAAATTTCCAATTTTTTTGCATTTGACTGATAATTGACACTAAGTATTGTGAGGTTGATCTTACTACTTAACACTTTAATGATAGATATAAATATTTTAAATTTAGGAGCTCAATTTTATATTTGATCGGTTACATTTATTTTAAATTTCATCTTTTATTAAATTTTGATTTAACAATATAAAAATATGTGGTGTACACGATGAAAATCTCACATAGTTGTTCATATTTAATTTTAAATTTGATCTCTTACGTTTATTTTATGTTTTATTTTAGTTTTTTATATATTAAAAATTTTAAGTCAGTCGTTTACATTAATCTCTTATATATATATTGATCATATTGTACATATGATTATACATATATTAATTTAAAAGTATGTTGAGACTTATCTAATGTTTCTATAATTTGATTAACCTAAAGACATAATCTCTACTCCTTCACTAGTCATAACTAACCAATTTACTAATTTTAATTCATCTTCTAGTGACTACTACTACCACCCGTTTACCTTCTTCCTTTATAACAAACTTATTAAATCTTTAGATATATGATATTTTTATTAAATCTTTAGATGTATGATTCTTTAAACATTATCCACTATAGTACTCACAATTTAGTTTACAAATATATTTAACTATAAAAAAAAGTGAAAAACTATAACACTTTATTATTGTTATTATTACAATTATTTATTAAAAAAATAGTTAGATTAATTGGCGACACTGATGTTGCAAAATATGAAATTTTAAAACCTTAACAGAAACGATCAACAAATCATAATGTTATACTAATGTAAGAGACTAAATATAAATTTAAATCAATATATTAATTATTACATCAAATTATCATTTGACTCATCAAAATTTTTTTAGATGTTCAATCAATTATTCTTATCGTGTGTTTTGAACAGGGAAGAAAGCAAAAGAGTTGATGAATGCACAATTTTTAAAGAAGTATGAGACACACTGTAAAATCATCATGAAGGAACAAGCCATGTCAAATAAACAATAATTAACATTGGCATAAGGATGTTTAAGTTGTTCAAAATGAATGAAAGAGAAACCATTGATTAGATGTACTAAAGGTTGACAACTATATTAAATGATATGCATTCTTTTTGTAAAGCTTACTCATTACAAGACATAGTAAAATAGATCATGAGATGTCTTTCAGCCATATGACGATCGATGGTGATAGCTATAAGCCAAACAAAAAATCTTGGAGTACTTTCATTAGAAGAACTAATTGGAACCCTATGAACACATGAAGTATTGCTACACGAAGATAAACCAGCCAAGAAAGGAAAAACAATAGCATTGAAAACATCTCAAGAAAGTATACTAGCACAAATAGAAGAAGAATCAAAAGAAACTAGACAAGAAGATGCTGATGAAGAAATTGTCCTTCTCACTAGAAGAATTCAAAGAATGATGAGAAGAAGATATCAGATCAAGAAAGGATTTCCTAACAAAAGAGAAAGTTCCAAAACAGAATGGACAAGAGCTAAATCACATGTTTTCGATGTAATAAATTGGGACATTAAAAAACTGAATGTCCCTTAAGTAAAAAACCACCAAACAAATTTCCTTTCAAAAAGATATCAATGATGGCTACATGGGATAAACCTTAACGGCCTTGGGTTGGGGCAAGACTGCAATGAGTAGTTCGCTCCAGGACCCCACCCCCTCGAGAGCAGGATGCCGGCCGAGATTGAGCTGGGAGGCTAGACTTTCCTGGGGCTTGCCTTGCCCCTACATCTAAATAAAATGCGGTTAGGTTTAACATAGTCCATTTTGGTTCAAAAACAATGTAGTTCATACAATAATTGCAAAAGTTTTCCTTGATTAATATTTTTGGTCATTTTGGTATTAACTTTGTTTAATCTAGTTCATTTTGGTTCTAAATCATTGTAGTTCGTCCTAAAAGTTCAAAAGTCTTAATGGATTTATATTTTAGGTCATTTTGGTCTTCACTAATTTATTTAAGTCCATTTTGGTTCTAAAACATTGTAGTCCGTTCAATAAGTACAAAACTATTAATGGATTAATATTTTAAGTCATTTTGATATAACGATGTTTAATCTAGACCATTTTGATTCTAAATTACTGTCGTTGGTCAAATAAGTGCAAAAGTCTTAATGAATTCATATTTTAGGTAATATTGTTTTTACTAGGTTTATCATAGTCCATTTGAGTTCTAAATCAATGCAGTTCATCCAATAAGTGAAAAATTGGTAATGCATTTATATTTTAGGTCATTTTGGTATTTACTAAGTTTATTCTAATTCGTTTTGGTTCTAAATCATTGTAGTTCGTCCAATAAGTGCAAAAGTATTAATGGATTAACACTTTATGTCATTTTTGTATTAACTAGGTTTAATTTTGTCCATTTTTGTTCTAAATTAATGTAGTTTGTCTAATATAGGCAAAAGTCTAAAGGGATTAGTTTTTTAGGTCATTTTGGTTATTACTAGGTCTACTCTACACCATTTTAAATCTAAATCAATGTAGTTTGCCCAATAAGTGCAAAAGTCTTAATGTTTTAATATTTTAGGTCATTTTGGTCTTTAATAGATTTATTCAAGTCCATTTTAGTTCAAAATCATTATAAGTTCTCCAATAAGTACAAAAGTCTTAATGGATTATTATTTTAGGTAATTTGGGTCTTTACTAGGTTAATTTTAGTTTATTTTGGTTCGAAATCAGTGTAGTTCGTTCAATAAGTGCAAAAGTAATAATTGATTAATATTTTTGGTCATTTTGGTTTTTACAGGGTTTAATCTAGTCCATTTCGGTTTCTAATTAACTTTGTTTGTCTAACACGTACAAAAGTATGAATGGATTAATATTTTAGGTCATTTTGGTCTTTACTAGGTTTAATCTAGTCCATTTTGGTTGTAAATGATTGTAATTCCTCCAATAAGTGCAAAAGTCTTAGTGGATTAATATTTTAGGTTACTCTGGTCTTTTTTAGGTTTATTCTGGTCTAGTTTGGTTCTTAATAAATGTAGTTCGTTCATTAAGTGCAACAATTTGAATGGATTAGTATTTTAGGTCAATTTGGTCTTTACTATGTTTATTCTAGTCCATTTTGGTTCTAAATGGTTGTAATTGGTGTAATAAGTGGAAAAGTTTAAATGGATTAATATTTTACGTCATTCAGGTCTTTACTAGGTTTATTCAAGTATATTTTGCTTATAAATCAGTGAAGGTCATCCTATAAGTGCAAAAGTATAAATGGTTTAAGATTTTAGGTCATATTGGTATTAACTAGGTTCAGTCTAGTCCATTTTTGTTATAAATCATTGTAGTTCATCCAATAAGTGCAAAAATCTTAAGGGATTAATATGTTAGGACATTTTGCTTTTAACTAGGCTTAATCTCGTCCATTTTGGTTGTAAATCAATGAAGTTTGTCCAATAAATGCAAAATTTGTAATAGATTTATATTTCAAGTCACTTTGGCCTTTACTAAGTTTATTCTAATCCATTTTTGTTCTAAATTATTGTAGGTCGTCCATTAAGTGCAAAATTGTTAATGGATTAATATTTTAGGTCACTTCATTATTACCAAGTTTATTCTAGTCCATTTTGGTTCTAAATAAATGTAGTTTGTCCAATATGTACAAAAGTGTTAATGGATTAATATTTTAGGTAATTTTTGTATTTACTAGGTTTGTTCTAGTCCATTTTGGTTCTAAACCATTATAGTTTTTCCAATAAGTGCAATTGTCTTAATGGATTTATATTTTAGGTCATATTGGTCTTTACTAGGTTTAACCTAGTCCATTTTGGTTCTAGAACAATGTAGTTCATCCAATAATTGCAAAAGTCATAATGGATTAATGTTTTAGGTCATTTTGTTCATGTAAGACCCATAGTTTTAAAATTCTAATTTACGTATTTTGGTATTGAATTCTGAGGCTTTTTAGCCATGTTATTGATATTTTGTGAGTTTAATGTCTAAAAATATCTTTTTTATGCCCCGATTAAAATTGTTGGTCGATAAATAAATTAGATTAAGTACAGTGATTCTTTTGTCAAAGAATAATTTATTTACGTTACTAAGAATTTAATACCTGACAATTTTGTTAAAAATATCCCGGGTTGCTAAGAATTTTATTTGTCAATTGAGTTGTGATGGGAGGTGATGTGAAAATATTGATTTTTATAAATATCTAGATATTTAGATATTTGTTAATAATTAATATATATATATATATATATATATATATATATATATATATATTTGGAAGGAAAAAAGAAAAGGAAAAAGGAAAGAAAAGAAAACATAAGAAATAAAAAAGAAAGCAAATACAGAACCTTGTTTTCCTTTCCCTGCCTCGCGATTTCTCCATCTTTCTTCCTTCACTCTTCATTTTATTTTGCTTTCTTTTGCTTCAAGAAAAGAAACCCAAGGTTTGGTAGGTGAGAAAACAAAGGTTTCCCAACTTCTTTCTTCTTCTTTGATTCAAAATTGAAGAAAAACGGTGTTGATGATTTCAAAATCATCAAACACAAACCTCCCCATTTCTTCTAGATCTAAGCTTTATTTCGCGAAGAGATAGAAGGGAAAATTGCTCACCTTCATGCTACGGTGTTAGTGAACTAACTTTGGAAGCAACGTCGCGAGCGTATATTTTATTGGAATTAATCGTGGTACCGTAATTGCTCGTAAAAGCTAATGTTAAGGTAAGGACTCCTTACAAACTTTTAGTTTGCATTTAGGACATTATTTGTGAGTTTGAGGAAAAAAAATTTGATTTATATGATGAGTGAATTTGTAGAAAATGAATTTAACGCGATTATGTGTAATGTAGTGGAATTTAAATTTGAGGTGTGGTTTGTGGTGATTCATGTTTGGTGTGCTTGATGTGTTCAAAAATTAAAATTATGGATTTTTGGAGAAGAAACTTATGTGAATTGGTGGAAAATGAATTTGATTCATTTATGTGTGTTTTTAGGAAATTAAATTTGAGGTGTTTGAGGTGTGGTTTGTGACATTTAAATTGGTGTGATTCATGTTTGAAAATGTGGAAATTTATGGGTGATTGATGATTGAACTTATTATGGATTTTGTGGAATTTGAATTGATCAAATTTAATGTAAATTGTGGATTAAATTTGATGCGTGGTGGTCAAAAAATATGCTTGAGTATGATCTGTGTGTAATTGAAAAATCATTATTGTTAAATGAGTATTAAAAATGAGGAATCTTTTAATATATGCATTTACTTAATGATTGTTGTGGAAAGAGTCAGAGTATGCTCATGCATTTCATAGTACATGGTGACCGCGATGGTGCCATGGTGATAGTGGTCACCATGATGAAACATGAGATGATGCCATGTGATTTGTTGGTTCATCTTATCCTTGTGAGGATTATCGTGTTGTGCTGATCTGTGAGAGATTGCACTCTAGAACGTGTTGATATGTGAGCGATTGCACTATAGAAATCCATGTAAGGTCAGTGATAGGCAACACTTAAGTAAATCGTGCGGGCCTATGATGGGTGGCACCTTGATAATTAGTATAAGGCCTGTGATAGACGATACAATTATGATTTACGCCCTTTCCAGGAGGGTTTTGATTGGAATTCCAAAATTCATACATTTTGGGCATATATGCATTCGATTAGGGTACTTGGCACACGAGTCATGTTTGATATACTGTGATAATGGTATATGTATGCTCAACTGTTGTTGTGCCCTAATTTGTAAATGTGATTGCTTGGATTGGTATGTAAGTTTTGTTTGATTTCGAAACCATTTAAAAGTTGATTTATGTTGTTTTCTACGATTGTATTCGAATAGAAGAAGGTTGCATTCGAATACAAATGTCTTGATTTTGTTACTAACTTCTAAAACAACACTGTATTCGACTACAAGAATGTTGTATTTGAATACATATGTCCTGAATTTGCTACTGACTTCTAAAACAACACTGTATTCTACTACAAGGATGTTGTATTCGAATACGACAATGCAGCTTTATTAAAAACTTCATTTTTCAACTTTGATTATGCATGTTTGACATAAAATCAAACAATGGAATATGATTTTATACCAATCTATTTCATTTCATTCCACCATTTTCCATCAAACTAACTCTATCCTTAGAAAAATTATGAATTAAGGTCAAACCAACAAACATAAAAACAGAAGAATGGAGTATTCCTTGAAAGAAACAGCCCACATACCCACATTTTGACAAAATTGGACAGAAAAGAGTAATAGTATCTATAATATATATATTTTTTCATTATCTTTATCTTTATAATTTCCATTTAAGATTTTTCTAAAAGTGACATAATCCAATATATTATTCTTTTAGTATGTCAACGTAGGTGAGTAACATTGTGTCACAGTATCACATGGTCAAAGACATATATTTTATTATTTAATAACACAAATATTTAGGCTATATCATTTTTTTTAAATGGTTACTGACATACATTTTAAAAATACTTTTATAAAATAATATACATATTTGAAATATTTTAAACATATATCTCATTAACAATTAAACTATATAACATTAAAAACTTTATAGTACTTCTATCACTAAATTGCTGTATTTTAAAGTGGTTAATATCTTGCATTTTAATAACTAATAAAATATATATTAAATAAGTGATTATTATTTATATTTTAGTGATTAATGATATAAATTTATATATATATTAAAAGGAAATTCAATTATTAAAATAAAATAAATTTAAAAAAAATAAAAAAAAATATTGTTCACCATAAAGTGTCAAATGTGTGTATTCAAATATGATATCTATGCGTGTCCACCCATAAATAAAGTAGAAAATTGAAGACGCAGGGCAAAGTAGTAAATTAAGAGGATATGGCATTACCGCGTAAGTGTAATGTTTTAGTCAGAGTGTCATAATTTCATAGACTCAGTTTTTTCAACGGAGAAGCAAAAACTTTTCAAAGTCTCATATGATCCATGCTTGACTTGTTGCATAAACCATCAAGACGATGGTGCTTTCTTTTCAGAGCATGTCACAGGTAAGGTAAGAAGAACCTCCTTCAAAATTAAACTTTCTGCATCTCTACTCACTCTCTTATTATTATTATTATTATTATTATTATTATTAATTACTCTATCTTACAAAAATGAAATCAAAATTTTACTATCAAATATTAAACTTTCCAATAAATAAATTATTTTTTAAAATTTTGTATTTTACAAGTGTCCTATACACAGTTATTAGCTTGATTAAAAATTTAAAAGTGGGGACTGGTGACTTCAATTCAACCATCATGTAAGAATTGGCAAGTGTGAAACCATAGTTTCATACTGCTATATAAATAAAATTGGGGTTTAGGGTTACATTATCTTTTTTGGATTGCGAAATATTAGTATGTTAGTATATTATGTTCCTATTTTCACCCTGAATTCCTTAACTCAAACCAGAGAGGATAAACATTATATGATATTATAGAAAGCATGAAATTAGGAGACAAATAGGAGAGGGATGGAGAGAGTTTTGCTGCTTGCTAGAGGTGATTCAAGTTAAATTGGATGCTCTATAGCTGCAAGTTGTAAGAACTGTTAGATTTAGAGAAAGAATTTAGGTACAAAACCAAAATCAACATTCATACCATGATGTCAATGTTCTTTTTAAAAGTCAAGGATTGCAACAAAATAGTTAGGTAATTTAAGTATACTAGATATTACTTTTAGGAATGCTTTCTGACAGAAGGCTCCACTTCTTCTTCAAGTGGCCTTTCTTCTCAGGATTAGAGTAAGTATTGGAATCTCACATCAATGAACTAGGATTTGTGCTAATGATAGCCCCTAAATAATAGGTGTAGTACATGATTGAGTCTGCGGTGAAGTTGGCAAAATCACGGTGGACTGCAGTTTTGGCAAAAACTACACTTTGAGTTTCAACAAAATCAAGGTGTCACCATGATTTCGCAAATTTTTCGCTAATTTAAACATTCATTTATTGTATTCTTTCAGCTTAAGCATAAAAAGAAATTATATCAAATATAATATTCATAAATGAAGGAATAACCAGAGAAAGTGATTATAAATTCTCCTCTTTTTTCCACAGTTCCTTGTGAATAACCAACCAGAGAAAGTGACTCAGATTGTATCATCCCAAAAATGAAGAAAGTAGCCCCTCTGATCTTTTATCAATACCTCACAATCCTTCTCATCAAATTTGCATTACTATCAGAAACTGTAATGGCAGAACCAAGGGCCAAGACAGTTCTCATAACATGTGGCAATATACTAGAGCACAACACGACCATCTTTGTTCCAAATTTTGTTGCAACCATGGAGAAGATCAGCGAGCAGATGCGTACTACCGGCTTCGGCACAGCAGTTACAGGGACAGGACTTGATACTAACTATGGCCTAGCACAGTGTTATGGAGATCTTTCCTTACTTGACTGTGTGTTGTGTTATGCTGAGGCGCGGACGGTTCTACCTCAGTGCTTCCCGTATAATGCTGGCCGCATTTACCTTGATGGTTGCTTTATGAGGTCTGAGAATTATAGTTTCTTTAATGAGTATACAGGACAAGGAGATAGAGCTTTGTGTGGGAACAGAACTAACAAGAACTTGGGTTTTCGAGCAGCAGCAAAGAAGGCAGTGCTAAGAGCAGTTCAAGGTGCACCCGAAAATAAAGGCTATGCTAGAGGGAAGGTTGATGTATCAGGAACAGCAAATGAATCTGTTTATGTTCTGGCTGATTGTTGGAGGAATCTGGACTCTAGGTCTTGCAAAGCATGTCTTGAGAAAGCATCTTCTTCGATATTGAGATGCCTGCCGGCGTCAGAAGGTCGAGCACTCAACACTGGATGCTTCATGAGGTACTCCAACAATGATTTCCTTAACAAGGAACTGGAAAATGGTAGTTCAGGAGGTAAATAAATAAATTGCAGCTCTTAACACTTTTAGTGTACTAAAAAAAGTTATGCTAGGTTGCAGCTTCCTACATTGAGAAAAATTAACATAAACTTAGTGGTAAATCTTGATTGTGAGTCCAATTCGTTGTCTTGTGCAGGAAATGTATTGGTGATAGTGGTTGCAGTAGTCAGTTCAGTGATCGTCACGGTGGTTGTAGTGACTATCGGGGCTTATATCTGCAAACAGAGATACATTCAAAAGAAAAGAAGAGGTAGGTATTTGACTCATAGCTTATCTCTATTTGTTCATGATAACTGCATATATAGTTATATCATAGTTATAAATTATATTTTATTTTTTCTAAGAACTACACATTGTGTTGCAAACAAATTGTGGAATCATTAGCAGTTATAACACATCTGCATTAAGAATGGTGACTGATCCAAATGGTCATTCTGATTGACAGGATCAAATGATGCAGAAAAGTTAGCAAAGACTCTTGAACATAAAAGCTTGAATTTCAAGTACTCTACATTGGAAAAAGCTACAGGATCTTTTAACGACGATAACAAGTTAGGGCACGGAGGATTTGGAACAGTTTATAAAGTATTTATCTTATCTGAAGACCTATAAGTATAACACCACCATTTTACATATCAAGCGATTTGTAACAATTTAGCTGTTGCAGGGAGTTTTACCTGATGGAAGAGAGATTGCTATCAAGAGGTTATATTTCAACAACAGACATAGAGCAGCTGATTTCTACAATGAAGTTAACATAATTAGTGGTGTGGAACACAAGAATCTAGTTAGACTATTAGGATGCAGTTGTTCGGGACCCGAAAGCTTGCTTGTATATGAATATCTTCCCAACAGAAGTCTCGATCGCTTCATTTTTGGTAATGTCTGAATTCATGCTGTAATTTGACAATTAATTCATGCTTGTTAACGCATCACTTCAACCATTATGTGATTGTAATCAATTTAACATAATCTGAACTAAATATAATTTTTTCTTATACATGACAGATAAAAACAAGGGCAAAGAACTAAACTGGGAAAAGAGATATGAAATTATTATTGGGACAGCTGAAGGATTAGTTTACCTGCATGAGAACTCCAATGTCCGGATAATTCATAGAGATATAAAAGCCAGCAACATCCTATTGGATGCAAAGTTTCGAGCTAAAATTGCGGATTTTGGTTTGGCCAGATCCTTTCAAGAAGACAAGAGTCACATAAGTACAGCTATTGCAGGAACCTTGTAAGTACTGCATTTTTTTGGTAAATACAAACAGTATTGAATAAATCTAACTCATATAGCAAATTATATTTATATCTGAAATAATCATGTACTTTTTTATTCCTGGACCTGCAGAGGGTATATGGCTCCAGAGTATCTAGCACATGGTCAGTTAACAGAAAAGGCGGATGTATATAGTTTTGGAGTATTACTGCTCGAGATAGTTACCGGCAGACTGAACAACAGAAGCAAAGCATCAGAATATTCAGACAGCTTAATTATCGTGGTCAGTTGCATATTTTCCTTTATTGTTTTGTTATGATTGTTGTTCAACTGTTACATCAATCTTGGTTAAGATAATATTAAGTTTTAAACTAACTTTTTTTTTCTAACTTGCAACATCAGACATGGAAGCATTTTCAGTTGGGGACTGCCGAAGAACTATTTGATCCAAATATCGAGTTGCACGACAACGACAACAATACTGATGTTATTATGAATGAGATTTTAAGAGTGATTCACATAGGACTTCTTTGCACCCAAGAGGTTCCTTCGTTACGACCAACTATGTCAAAGGCGTTACAGATGCTAAGCAAGAATGAGGAGCATCTTAATCTTGTTGCCCCCTCTAATCCACCATTCCTTGATGAGAGTACCATGGAACTCCATGGTACAAAAGGTGACCCATTTTATCACCTCAAGGAAAATGATTCAATAGCTACTATTTCCCATAGCTCTTTCTATGCCAGGTGACCATGAGAATGCAGAGAAAACCACTGCACACAGCGAGTATATCGTGCCGCAAGTAAATTGGCTTTGGCTTCAAACTATGACTCTGAAGGTTGCTAACAATGCATCTGATGAATTGCTATTTCATATGTATACTTCAGGAAAAAGGAGATGTTCAAGCCAAGTTTTCAATAGGATTATAGGAAGCAAACAATGTATACTGTATAGTGCCATCATTCAACATTTACTATAGAATTTTGATTAATGTGTAATGTAGCAGCTCATAACTACTGGTTTGGAATTTTGAGCATCATGACAGCACCATTGTTTGAGAAAGATAATAATACAGTGATTTATACTAGTCCGTCTCCCTCATATGTCCCCTTTGTTATCAAGTCCCTTGAGTTGCTTTCAAGATCTGCTAGAAATATCTGCTTTGCTTATTTCAAGGGTTTTCGTTATGACAATCAGTAAGGTATAAGGTTATTTCGATGAAATCTTCCACATCTTTTTCATCAAGAGTAAACACTTGGTTACAAGAAGATCATTATCAGAGCAAGATCACAGAAGCATCGGCAAGAATGCAATTAGAAACGCTTATGAGATTTATCTCACAAAATATCTACATCTTAAGGCAAGAAGTGGCAGATCAGGTTACATCAAAAGGCACAGTTAACATTGTCTTTGTTGTTAAATTCTTATCATCTTGATGATGGTAAAACTCAATTAGTTGAGTCTTATCTTGGTCACTTTTGCTCAAAGACCAAGATAGTGAAAGAGATTGGAATCCCAAACTGAAGCCTCCTCATCTATCTCCTTCTTTTTCTTCTTCCTAGAGAGATCAAGTCCTTAGAAGAGTGTTAGCTAGTTTTCTTTTTCATTTTACTTGTCTTGTTGTTCAGTCTGTTTTTTAACTGTCTCCTTAGGACTAAAGTTTATTTCTTTGTAATGTGTGTGGCGTGACGATGATGGTTTTCTTCCTCAATGATAAATGGGGAGGAAAGGAAATAAAGAGAACGAAGTGCTGATTTTTATCGAGTTTTAAACGTGTTTTTATGTTAAAAATGCTGGTTTAATAAACTTTGGCTATTTTTTTATTTGGCTTAAATATAATTTTAATCATTTATTTTTTACTTAATATTCATTTTGGTCCTTCACATTTTTTAATTAATTTTCATCATTTATCTTTTATAAGTGATTTATTTTAGTCTTTCTCACAATCACAATAAAAATTATAATATTTGGTCATTGAAATCTCTTCTAACAATTGTCAATAATTATCCGCTATATTATTCTTCAAAAAAACATATTCATTTAATTCAATAATAGATTTAACTCAAAAATTCTTCCTGCATGCTTTAAAACATATAAATTCTTTGAAATGAAGACCATTTATTAGAGTTTTCTATATCTTCATCTCTTTGTTAAGTTTACATACTTAACTTTACAAGTGATCAAATATTAGACCTCAACAATTCATGACAATAATAAGGAGTATGATGAAAAAGACAATCATTCATCATTTATAAAAGATAAAGGACAAAAATAAATTAAAAAGCAATCAATGACCAAAACAAATATTTGGTAAAAGATAAAAGATCAAAATTATATTTAAGCTTTTTTATTTCAAAAGATTTTTAAATTGAGAACTTTGAATGTAAGTGTTTTGTGTAAAGGGAAATGTCTTGGTCAGCTACGTGTGGGAACAGAACTAACAAGAACTCGAGTTTTCGAGCAGCAGCGAACGAGGCAGTGCTAAGATCAGTTCAAGATGCACACGAAAATTAAGGATATGCTAGAGGGAAGGTTGATGTATCAGGAACAGCAAATGAATCTGTTTATGTTCTAGCTGATTGTTGGAGGAATTTGGACTCTAGGTCCTGCAAAGCATGTCTTGAGAAAGCATGACTGGAACATTATCTTGAAACATTGCAACAGAATTAATTAATAGAAGAATGTTCCACAATAATAGAACTGAGGTTAGATTGTTAATAATTCATTTGAATTAACAGAGGAGTTTATATTTATACATCCTGAATATAGTCCACACCAGAAAAAAGAGGGCGGGGGTTGGAATCTTTTGTTACATAAGATGATTACTAAATTTCATCTAATTTTTAGCTACCAAGCAGCCCATGAGACCTCCGCCGATCTCATAATGACGGGCGGTAGAAAATCCTACTTCTAAAGCAAGTTTCTCCAATTCCTTCCCTGTATCAAAGGAGGATTGTTATAATAGGTGATCAACATGATAAATTTCTAACATCAATATACATGATAGCTTATTTTTTCTTACTAAACACGAGAATGAACCACATGAGTTTCGCTTGCTCATAATCAGGCATGTTCATTTAAATGCTTGATCTGATTCAATTGAAAACAAACCTGTTAAGAATTCTCTTATTGAACTTTTGAGATATTTGTATTCTTCTGAAAGACCATAAACAGAGGCTACAGGGACAACAATATTGTCAATCATCAACTCCTAGCATGAGAAATCAAAGGCAAGTTAATATTGTAATTTAATACTCAGTTGTGTGAAACTGGTGAGTAGATTAGACTTATTTATGCATAAAGAAGAGCCACTACTATGCAGACTATATATAGTAAAAAGGATATCTAATGCAAAGCAACAACTAGTAAGACTAAATATACCGTAATTGAAGAAGCTAGTGGCTCATTGCTTTTATTAAAGTCAAGGATTGACACTGTGGAACCTGGAAAGAAAAAAGAAAGCATGGCATGTGTCAAAATTTATATAAACACCGATCAATATATTAATGAGTTGAGATACAACAGCTACCGGGCTTCAGCACACGTAAAATTTCCTGCATGGCTTTTCGCTTATTAATAACGTTTCGAAGACCATAGCCCATAGTGATTGCATCAAACCAATCATCAGCAAATGGTAAGTCAAGAGCATCACCTTCAACCCACCTAGGATGCAACATATGATTAAGGCTTTCCTATTATAATATCACCAATGATACTAAGGTAAAAACTTGATCACAAAAATACTCTTCACTATAATTACCATTTTTGCTAAAGGACATGAAAAAAATATGAATGATTAAATGAGGACAGGGTAATTTTCGCTCTTAAAAATAATTTAAGGCTGTTATTTGATCTAATGTCAGCATACTGCAAAAGTTACCCATGCTCACTCAATATTCTTGAGGCAATTCTTTGTAGCCGACCGTGATGAGGCGACCATTAGCTGCTCCTTTGAAAAATCAAGACCAATCACCTACAACCCAAAAGATTCATAAGACCATAATTTCACCACAAAAACTACTAGTGTAAAACCTCAAGATATTGTTAAATTAAATCCAGCACGGATTTGTTGTGTTTTTAGATACCAATTATTTAAAAGCCCAATGGAAAAAAAAAAAATGCAAGTTGGGTCTTTAAAACAATTCAAATCATTTTGATAATAATAGTTTGATTTGTTTTACCGAGAAGGCCTACAGTTCGAGTCCGTATAGCCCTAATATTCCTACGGATACTACTCAGATTTACATTTAGTATCTAATATTTGTCATTACAAATATATTCGATTTCGATACAGTACTATAATAGTATATCAAATATTAATTACCCTATAGTCATAATAGTATAGTATAAATATACTATAAATACTTTTATATTAATGTATCTTGAAAATTAACAAAATCTTTACCACACTCTTTCTTCTTGAACTATTGGAATCTCGCCTCCAACTAAAAGTTTGCAAAAAAGTGATTTGGCAACATATTTTTCCACATAATAACAAACTCACTATAGTGTCTTGCAATTAAGTTGGGTGATTAAGTCCAATGTTATTTTCCCTAATTTTTTTCTAACAAATCTAATTGCAAAAAATGGTCTTCAAGAATATGTTTTGAGGCACATGTATGATGTAACAACACAGTGACCATGATTCAAAACTAAAATTCTCCGCATGCAATTGCAAAGAAAGATTAATCTCTCAAAGTAGCTTAGATTCAATAACAGTGTAACATAGTTAACAAATCCTCAAAATACAAAGAGAGAAGAAAACCTTGCCATCGGAACCAACTTTGTTAGATAACAGAAATGCTAAATCACCACTTCCACAGCACACATCCAACACACGATTTCCCAATTTTGCACTGTTACCAAATTCACACAAGCATTAAACTCTTCATTAAATTTTTTTAATAATTTAAGAAAATGGAATGAACACGAATTTGATCAGAAGATAGTTACCGAGACCAAGAAACTGACATTCGCTTCCAAATACGGTGCTGACCCAAGCTCAGCAAATCATTCAACTGCACAAACATACAAACAAATCGTGTTACTTTGTTTATTAAATAGAATAGAGAGAAAACAGAAGAGAGGCGCACGTTATCATAGACAGGAGCAATGCGGCTAAAAAGCGCCTGGCGGTCGTTGGCGCAGCGAACGGGTGTTGGTAGGAATGTGGAGGAAGGATAAGGAGCAAGCATCATCTGTAGTCTCTCTGCGTTTCCACTTTCCAAAATTCTCAAACAACACTGCATCGACGAGTCGACCACGTGTAAAATTACCACATATACCCTTCAATTTTAAATATAAAAGAAAGTTTGTTAATAAAAAAATAATTTATTTAATTTAAATTTTAAACTAAACATGTTAATTTTATATTTTGAAATAAAATATATGTTTTTAGTTGTTTGGTTCATGCTTCTTCAAGAAGATAAAAACAAAAAATTCGTCATGCAATTTGTTTTAAATAATTTTATTTAGATTTTTAAATTCGTCGCTATTAAGAATTTAGTTAGAATGAATACGATCAAATATTATGAATTTAGATGGTAGGAGGAAGAAGCTTTGTGATATTCAGACAAAGAAAAAGACATTTTGGATTAGGAATATTAAAGAACTATTTAATTAGTTAAAAGTAATTAATTACTTCTAAAGTCTATAATTAGTTGGTTGTTATACTAGTAACATAATTTTATATTATCTTCATCTTGTATAAATAGGATAGTCCTATTCCTCTCTCTCATCTAAAAGACAATTCACTTTTGTATTTAGCACACATTTAATATAGTATCATATAGTTTTGATTTATAGATTCAAAAAAAAAAATCTCTTGTTCATAAAATCAACAATGGAGGATATCATTCAGGTTCTTCACTTTAAAGGACCACAACAATTTGTACATATGTTATTAATCAAACTATCTGATAAAAAATATTTGGTGTAGAATCAACTAGTTGACGATGTCATCATTGCGCACAAGTTACATCATTTTATGGTGAATCCCGAAATTCCTCCGAACTTCGAATATGAAATAGATTGTCATTTCAACAAAGTATTTGATTCATATGAATCTTGGTTAGTAAAGGTTCAAATGCTTTTTAGATGAATCCTTTAATCTCTTTTAAAGGAAATACTACCATGCGTGATTGGATGCAAATATTCTTCGGAAGTTTGGGAGAGAATTCATAAGTATTTTTCGCTCTCATTTGAAAGCTAAAATTCGTTAGTTGCAATCTGAACTCAAGAACATCAAAAAAGGTTCAGGCATACTATGCCAAAAATAGCATTTTACAACGCGTCTTTTACAGTGTTTTTTTAACTAAAAGCGCTATTGTATAATATTTTAAAATTAATGGAGGATACAATAGTGCTTTTCTGATAAGCGCTTTTGCAAAACCGGTGTTGTAGAGTCATGTAGGATCATAATATTTACAACACATTTGCTGAAAGCGCTGTTGTAGGGTCAAATAGCACATTAGCATTTATTAATTTGTTGTTTACAATGCTTTTAGAGCGCTTTGGATATAAGCGCTATAAAATATAGCGCTCTCACATAATGTTTACAGTGCTTTTTAGAGCGTTTTGTATACAAACGATGTAAAATATAGCGCTTTCACATAATTATAGGGTCTTTTATAGCACTTTTATATAAACGCTGTAAAATGGTGCGTATTTGATAAAAATAATTGATTTTATATAAATAAAAACATATTTAATACGTTGATTCCATAACCCCATGAACCCTCTTATCCTCTATTGTGCAAACCCTCTTCTACTCTACTGTGCAAACCCTCCTCTATTGTGCGACCTCTTCTTGATGAACCCTCCTCCACTGAGTGATTATTGTCTCAAGTATTTCTACCGTGATTATTTATTAATTTGTTGTTGTTATTAAAAACTCATAAATTTTTACCTGATAAATCATATAAAATCAGATCTTTTTTTGAAATTTGTTCCATATGTTATGTTTTGAAATCAGACTTGTATGCATAACCTTGGACATTGGTTTTCATTTTCCAATATTAGACTATATATACTATAGATTGGTATAATATTCTCAGTAGCTTATCATTTTTGTAATATTGAATTCATATAGATCATATAAAATGGATCGGAAATGGATATTTGTCAATCGATTGTCAAAAGAGTATGAAAATTGAATGAAGGAGTTTGTTGAGTTTGTAGTGAAGAATGCAAAAGACCCAAATTGAATCATTTATCCTTATTTAAAATGTTGTTTTGAAAAACGCATTAGAACATATCAATTGGAAGGACATTTAATATGGCATGAAATTGATCAAAGTTATACATGTTAGATAAGACATGGTGAGAAAGAAAGAAAAAGGAACACTAATTTTGAGAGTTGTTCGACATATGCTTCAAATGATTTCGACACATGTACATTTGAGCGGGACCGAGTTGAGAAGATTGCAAAATCAGTTGAAGAAGATCTTCGAGATTGTCCTAAAATGTTTGAGAGTTTGTTAAGTGATGCAGAGAAACCATTATATATTTAACATTTAGCATTGATCCCAATCTACAATGTTTTTAATCATTTACAACGCTTATTGTCTACAAGCGCTGTAAAATTCTCAAATATCGCCTTTTATACTGTCTTTTAAAGCGTTTTTTATATAGTATTTTAAATTGTTTGTTGTGGAAGCGTTGTAATAGATTAGGTATTTTAAAGTGCTTTTTGGAAAAATGTTGTAAAAGGGTCTTTAAGTAAACTGATAATAAGAAATCGCTTCATTTTCCTCTTCATTACGTACTCTCCATCTTCGTTACTCTCTATATGAACCCTACTACCATATTCTCCCTACAAACCCTCGTCACTATCATCCCTATAAACCCTCTCCATACGAACGCTATTGTGAACCCTCCATCCGTATTTATGCACCCTCTTATTGTTGTTTTTACTTAAGCGAAGTCGTAACCCTAAACTCAATTATTGTTGTTGTCATGTATTGTATTTATTAATTTGTTGTTGTCTCTAAATTGCATGTTGAACTTATACTATTAATTAGACTACTATATGTTGAACTTGTTGAAGTTATATTGAACTTATAATTATATTGTGTGAAATGTGTAGATAAATGAATTTCAATAATGATTTAGATCGTCAAAATGATGAAGTTGTCAATACTAAGAGTTATGAAAACGAAGTTAAACATGAGACAACTATTATGCAAAAGGTCATCAAAGCAAGAAGTAATTGAATTAAATTTGAGATATATTATACTTCAAAGCATGCACTTATTGTGTGAGTTTATTAGGTGGGATGGAATCAAATGGGTTAGCCAATTGAGTCTAACAGTTTAATAATGGTAAGTTACATTGATACAGTTGTTCGTCAAAATATTCCAACAACAATTGATGATTGGAGAGATAAAATTTTGAATGATACTAAAGATATATTGTGGAATGATATATAAGTAACTTTTTACTCCACTTTTTTGTTACTTAGAATTTTTTCCATTCAAATATTTTTACTCAAACTCTATCTTTATTTGGTTTGCAGTTGGCTTTTAACGTTGATGAGGTGCGAAAAAATTATGTGCTTAGAGTTGCTGGAAAAACACAAAAGATTTAGATCCCATTTGTCAAATTGCTACTTAAGAGATCGTGATGGAAATTTGAATGTTGAAGCTTCAAAAATTTACAAACACTGCATATCAAATGAAGAATGAAACACTTTTGTAGCTAAACGTGCAGACCTCACTTTTGTGGTAATATTGATTTATCATCATTTTTGTTTTATTCATATTCGTAGCAGTTTTTTTTACACAATCGTTATTTTTTTATTTTATATAGAGTATAAGTACGCTAAATTGCAATAGCGCAAAAAGTTCAATGTATCCAACAAAAAATCGCGTATGGAGTATGCATGTTTAGAGCAAAAAACTGTAAGTAAACATCACTTTTATATAATGTGGTAGATTATAAACTATAGTTTCTAGCTAATATTTAGTTTATGTCTCAAGAAATAGCTTCAAGAAATAAAATTTGATCAACCATTAGATCGTCATATTTTGTGCAAGGAGGTTTGTTTGAATAAAGATAGAATAGTTGATAATGAAAATGTTCAACAAGTGATAGAACGATGTGTAAGTATATTATCACTTTAATATTTTTTAGTATTGTCTTTTAAAAATGATATTGAACTTATCTTTTTAATACTACATGTATTTTAGGAGAATCTAGAACAATGTTCTGAAAATCCAGAGGAGAATAAACAAGTTAGTTGCAGGGACATATATAGTAAGGTATGTAATGTTCTTGAATATTTTGGCTTGTGAGGGGTAAAGGATTTGGCGTAACTCCAAAAAGCTATTTTTCACATGAGAAGCGCACAAATCCATCTAATGAGAAAGTAATAGATAAAATGAAAATCCTAACATAGGAAGTTGCATTTTGGGTGAAAACGAATAAGAAAAAACAACTTCTGGAGTGTCAATGTGAAATAGAACTAGAAAGTGAAAATGATAATTGCAACATTGCTCGTAAAAATCTTCCAGATGTAATTAATTATTTAATGAAATAAGAAATTCATTTAACCTAATTGTTTCACATACTTATGTATTAACCATTGATTTAGGGTGTCTCGTCTTGCGTGTTATATTTATCCTCCTCTACTAGTCACATGGTTGAAAAAAAACATTGTATAATACATTGGGAGAAGTATTACATCATACTCTGATCCATGTCGGTCATATTAAAGTTTCACTTGTGATTGCTTTTGAACCACTTGCACCATTGTTTATACCCGACAACAATGAAGATATGAAGTTTTTAGGAGAAGCAATAGGTAATTACGCTGCATGACCCCAAAATCTTGTTGGCATAGATATGATATGTTTAATTGTATCATTATGATTGATTATGTTTAATTGTTGATTTTTCTACTGTTAACGTTAATTTCACGTTTATTTAGATTTCTATCAAGTCTAAAGGGAATGATAAGAAGATTCCTCACAACGAGTCAGTCACTTCGCTAGAAAATGTTTTCTATATACATCAATTGTATACAAAATGATTAGCTTACTATAGTAACTAATGAACTGATCAACCTCGCTTTTTTATATTCAAGCAAAACATAACGAAAATGTTAAAAGAGTTGATTCAAAAAATAAACTCGCCGCACCACAAAGCTACTAGAAATCAGTCGCACCGCAAATGCAGGTTCGTGGTAAAAATAAATCTGCTAAAATTTAAAAATTGGATCGTAAATAATCAGTTGCTGCTCTTAAAATAAGTCATCTAAACCTTTCTCGATTAGGGTCATGTCTTAACATACAAGCAAAAATTAATATGGACAACAATGATTCATGTATCATACACTTGGAGAAAGGTACTTTTGTAGATGAGTATAAATAATTACTTGATAAAAAGCACATATATAAACTTCTCAATCATGAAGAGTTGAGTGCTACTGTCATTGGCATATACATTAGATAATGTAAAATATTTTATTTAAGATAAAAATTTCTATTAATTGCATCCTTGTCATATTTATTGGTAATTAATCTAATTTGATATTTTCATTAAAGGTATTTGTATGAAAAGTTGGTCTGCATGCGCAAATTGATAGATAGATTTTCATGTTGATCTCCTCATAAGTTAACGTAAAATATGTCGTTGATATGCTTTTGGAAAATAAAGATAATGATAAGTTGTTCTTTGTGTCATATAATTCAGGGTAATTAGATATTATTTATCTATCTCTTTTTTAATGTATGATACTTTATCAGTTGTGTAAAAAATTTGTCAGCCAAATTTTTTGTGTTAAGAGAACATTGGGTGTTGTTTGCCATTAATGTCACATATGAAATTAAATAATATTTAGATCAACTGCACAATCATTACAACAGTCACTCGGATATAAAGAATATCTTTGATCCGTAAGTAATATTCATTTATATGTTACATATGTAAATAATGTGTTTCGTAATTGAATAATAATCATATTTATTTGATAGTGTTTTACAAGTTTTCCGTGCTCAAAGGGTGCTACAGTATCGAAGCATAATTCAAACAATATCACATGAATTCCAATAAAGATTTAAAATTTGTCATATAAATTAATGATATGCCTTTAAAATTTCATTTAGAATCGATGCATAAATATTTATTTACATACATGTTTTATTTTATAATGTCCTCCCCAAACTAACAACATAGACTGCAGATATTATATATTGCGATTCATGAATGAGATTGTTGATATGAATCAAATATAATTCCAGAAACGGTACATTATTTTTATTATATTTTGATTTTCATATATAAACTATAGATATTTGATTCTAACTTATTTATGTTCAAATATTATATCGCATAGTACTTTGACAACTCCAATTCAATCTACTCTGAAAGCGATCTAACTGAGATAAAGGAGGACTAGTGTCAATATGTGATTGAACTGAAAGTTATATAATTTGTTAATAGGTGAGTTACATTATAAACAATTATATATTGTACATTTTTGTATGATCTGATTATTATTTTATTTTTTGTTAGAGTAGGGTAAAGTAAGAAATTGTTGGGAAATTGACATATTTGAAATTATTGATCATTATTCTAATTATTGACATGATATTGTTGTTGTGCTTATGTAATTGATATTGTGAATATGATATTATTGTTGTGAATATGTAATGAATAAAGTATTGATGTAATTGAACTTGTTGTTGTGATTAGGGCTAGACAAACGAGATCGGCCCGCTTTATACCGCCCGGCCTGCAACGGGAGAGGTAAATTGGGCCGGTTGGATCGGATCCAACGGGTCACATGGTAGAATTGAAGAGTTTAATAGGGTATACTCGGGAGGATTCAGGTCATGGATTTTGAACCGGCGGTGACCGACCCACCCGATAACAGTTTATAATATTTATTAGTAAGTGTTGGACTAGGTCTACTAAATCCAATTTAGTTTGGCCCACTATTATAACTCAACTCTAACCCTAATTTCAATTAGTCTCACAATCCCACCCAGTCACTCACAACTAGGGATGGGAATAGGCTAGGACGTCCGTACGGGCCTATGGCCTGGCCTACTTATGGCCTGGCCTGGCCTATTTAATAAAAAGGCTCGGGCTGTTTTTAAAGCCTATTTATTTAAATAGGTCAGGCTCAGGCTTATAAAAAAGCCTATTAGGCCTCACAGACCGACCTATATATATTTATTATTTATTAATATTATTTTTTATTATTATATTAATAATATTATTTCTATTTTAAATTCTATCAATTAGGCAATTACTTAGTAAATATTCCATATTCAGTAGTCGTTTCATATTCGGTAGCAGTTCTATATTTGGTAGTCATTTCATATTCGGTAACCGTTCAATTAGTCAATCACTCAATAGTTGTTCCTTATTTGTTTAAGAGGTAATAATGGTTGTGTTTAAAAAGGCTTTTAAAAAGGCTTACAGGCCAGGCCAGGCCAAACTATTAAAAAGGCCATGTCAGGCCGAAAAAAAGCCTATGATAGGCCGTAGGCCAGACTTAGGCCGAAAAATTAAATTGTAGGCCAGGCTCAGGCCTTTCAAAGCCTGGCCTGGTATGGCCTATTCCCACCCCTACCCACAACCTAATTTCATTCTCTCATCATCATCCTCTCACGAACCCTAGATCTTCACACCAGCAAACACTAATTCCCTCAAGCCTCAACGACGGCCAACGACGGCCAACGACGGTCAGTGGCGGCCACATCCACTCCAGGTTATCACTCTATCTCTTATTTCTCAACTCTCTAACCTTTTTCGTTCCAAACTTTTTAATCTCGTTTTTCAAAACTGTCTTTTTTTCGTCTTTGTTGTTTTAAATATGTTAGTTTTGTCTTTGCTAGTTTCGATTATGTTAGTTTTGTCTTAATTTCGTTTTATATTTTTAGTTTCGTCTTTGTTGTTCTAAACCCTTTCCTCTTTGTTAGCATTTTCAATCTCGTGTTTAAAAATAGCATTATTCATCTATGTTTTTTTTAACATGTTAATCTGTTTCTAATTTATTTTGCATTGTGTTAGGGTTTTTATTTCTTTGTATTATGATTAGGTTTTGATTTAACTATTGTTTCTGTTTTTTGATTTTCTAGAGTTTGATTTTTTTTGTTTTTGCATGTTGTTTCATCTTTACTAGTTTTCACTTTTATTTTTAGTTTCGTCTTTGTTGTTCTAAACACTTTCCTCTTTGTTAGCATTCTCAATCTCGTGTTTAAAAAGAACATTATCCATCTCTGCTTTTTTTAACATGTTAATCTAATCTACTTTGCATTGTGTTAGGGTTTTAATTGTTTTTTTATTATGATTAGGTTTTGATTTAACTATTATTTCTATTTTTGGAGTTTCTAGAGTTTGATTTTTTGGTTTTTTCATGTTGTTTTATATATTAGAATTTTGATTTAATTTTTATTTTTGCATGATTAGGGTTAAGTTTTCAACTCTTTTTTTTTCTTCATCTTTACGTGATTGATTTTCTGTTTTTGCATAGCAGCTTATGATTATATGCCTTTAAAATTCAAACAATATCGAAGCATAATTCAAACAATATCACATGAATTCCAATAAAGATTTAAAATTTGTCATATAAATTAATTATATGCCTTTAAAATTTCATTTAGTGTTGTGAATATGTAATGAATAAAGTATTGATGTAATTGAACTTGTTGTTGTGATTAGGGCTGGACAAACAAGATGGGCCCACTTTATACCGCTCGGCATGGAACGGGTGAGGTAAATTGGGCCAGTTGGATCGGATCCAACAGGTCACACGGTAGAATTGAAGGGTTCAATAGGATAAACTCGGGAGGATTTGGGTCATGGGTTTTGAAACGGGGGTGACCGATCCGCCCGATAACAGTTTATAATATTTATTAGTAAGTGTTGGACTGGATCCACTAAATCCAATTTAATTTGGCCCACTATTATAACTCAATCCTAACCCTAATTTCAATCAGTCTCACAATCCCACCCAGTCACCCACAACCTAATTTCATTCTCTCATCATCATCCTCTCATGAACCCTAGTTCTTCACACCAGCAAACCCTAATTCCTTCATGCCTCAACGGCGGCCACATCCACTCCAGGTTATCACTCTTCTCTTATTTCTCAACTCTCTAACCTTTTTCGTTGCAAACTTTTTAATCTCGTTTTTCAAAGCTGTCTTTTTTCGTCTTTGTTGTTTTAAATATGTTTGTTTCATCTTTGCTAGTTTCGTTTATGTTAGTTTTGTCTTAATTTCGTTTTTTATTTTTAGTTTCGTCTTTGTTATTCTAAACACTTTTCTCTTTGTTAGCATTTTCAATCTCGTGTTTAAAAATAGCATTACTCATCTATGTTTTTTTTAACACGCTAATCTATTTCTAATATATTTTGCATTGTGTTAGGGTTTTTATTACTTTATATGATGATTAGGTTTTGATTTAACTATTATTTCTGTTTTTAGATTTTCTAGAGTTTAATTTTTTTTTGTTTTTGCATGTTGTTTCGTCTTTGCTAGTTTTCGTTTTTATTTTTACTATCGTTTTTGTTGTTCTAAACACTTTCCTCTTTGTTAGCATTTTCAATCTCGTGTTTAAAAATAGCATTATTCATCTATGTTTTTTAACATGTTAATCTGTTTCTCATCTATTTTGCATTGTCTTAGGGTTTTTATTTCTTTTTATTATGATTAGGTTTTTATTTAACTATTGTTTCTGTTTTTTTGATTTTCTAGAGTTTGATTTTTTTTGTTTTTGCATGTTGTTTCGTCTTTGCTAGTTTTCGTTTTTATTTTTACTTTCATCTTTGTTGTTCTAAACACTTTCCTCTTTGTTAGCATTTTCAATCTCGTGTTTAAAAATAGCATTATTCATCTCTTTTTTTTTTTAACATGTTAATGTTTCTAATCTATTTTGCATTGTGTTAGGGTTTTTATTTCTTTTTATTATGATTAGGTTTTGATTTAACTATTGTTTCTATTTTTGGATTTTCTAGCGTTTGATTTTTTTGTTTTTGCATGTTGTTTTATATATTAGAATTTTGATTAAATTTTTATTTTTGCATGATTAGGGTTAGGTTTTCAACTCTTTTTTTTTCTTCATCTTTACGTGATTGATTTTTTGTTTTTGCATAGCAGCTTATGATTATTTTACATTTTGTCAAAATGTTTGAACACCCCTATGAATCATCATCAAACAAGAATATTCTTGTATTATTGGAGTTTGGTTGATGTTTCCTATAGCAAATTAAATACTATTTTCAATTTTCTTAACTATAATGTGTTATTATGTAGTAATGTGTCTCACCTTAACATGCAGTTTGTCATGTTCTTAACTCTGTTATTTGTCCTACTAATTGTTTGTCCTCATCTTAAATTGTTTATTTTTGTTCTTATGAATATGTTAGGTGAGTTTTTTGTGGTTTGTTTTATTACTGTTAAGGCAAAGAATCCGCCATGTCCAATTTTCCACATTAATCCTTACTTTTTAACTTTTTGTTTATGTTCTTAATGTTTCTATCTTCAATCTTCATCATGATAATAATTTTTTTTTAAGTATACTATTTTGTTTTACAAGTTGTTGAGTGGTTCCTTTCTTCCTTCTTTTTCCTCGGACTCGAGTTGGAGGAGTCTTCATTTGGATTTGCTTAATGTTTTCCATGGATTTGTCTATGTTTTCCATATATTTGTGTGCTTTCCACATATTTGAGAGGTAAAATTAAATCTTAATATATTCATTGTTGTTATTTGATAGATTTACCAATTTTAATTGGAATGACTAACTTCTTTATTTTTTTTATTTCATTTCCTTTGCTTATAGGTTTTATATTATATGTTTTTGTGTGATTTTTATATGTTAATGAGTGTGTTTGTTTTGCAAATTTACCGCTTTATAAGCATTGTTAAAGGAAAACAAAGGTACTACATTTTTTCCATTTTAAGCCTTGTGTTACATTTTTCCATTTTAACCCTTGTATTACATTTTTTTCCATTTTAAGTCTTGTATTACATTTTTTCCAATGAATTTAATTTTTGCAGTTGTAAAGATAATTAATAGTTAGGAATATGATTTCTAACTATTGCTTCGAAGTTTTGCTGGCATTGGACTGATGTTGTTTTGTAGTCATCCATTGATTTGAAAGAGAATAGTAAAATAGCTATATTATGTTTGTTGCATAGTTAGTTATTTGTACTCTAATTAGTTATTACTAATTGATTTTTGTTCAATTTTTTAGATTAGCCAGCAAAGATGACAAGGGTGGACATTGATATTATTTGTATTGATTTTTTATAAGGACATTGGACATTTAGTTTAAGATCTTTAGATTTTTTAAGCATTTTAAGTTTATATTTTAATGGTTATAATTATAAATATGTTTGCATTTCAATGATAAATTGGTGGAATATATATCAATGTTGAGATTTATAAACATGATGCTTTAATGGTTATTTTTATCTATAGCATCTAAAAAATTAGAGTTCTAGAATGCTCATTATAAAAAGAAATTGAAAAAAAAAATTGCTCAATTTTAAACAAAAAATTAGAATAGTTAAATAAATAGAATTTTGGAAAATAAAAATAAAAACAAATGCAATGACTTTTTAATTAAAAAATTGCCAGAAAATAAATTGGCCAAAAAAAGTTATTGGCCCAAAAAATCAAAAATGTCAACAACAAAAAAAAAAAGTTAAAACACGCATGAACCCACCCGCCTAATCCGTTACCCATCTAATTCGAATTCTTTATTGAGCAGAAATGGATATGTAAAGTCTACCTGCGGTTTGGGATGGTTAGGGTTTTTGGGCCCGAACCCGCCCTACCCGACCCGTTGTCCACCCCTAGTTATGATTATATAATATTGATGTAATTGAACTTGTTGTTATGAATATGTTTGAATTAAAAAAATTGTAATTGTGTCAATATGTGCTTGATGAATATGATTTTAAAAAAAAAAATTGAAATCTCATTTAAAGACAATGTTTTTTAAAAAAAAATGTCACTAAAGACTTGTTTATATAAACCAACATTTTACATTATTTTTTAGAATAGATTTACAGTGTTTTTTTTAAAAAAAATGTAAAACTAATATAAAATGCATCTATTACATTTTTTTTTTTAAAAACACTGTAAAATTAGTCTAAGAGAAACATTTTACATTGACTTTTAAAATATATTTACAACACTTATTAAAAAATATCTATTACAGCGTTTTTTTAAGAATAATATTCTAGTCTAAGGATGCATCTATTACAACGTCTTTTTAAGAAAAGTGATGTAAAACTAGTATAATAAATGTTCAACATATGCACTGATAATAATGCTCTTTTAAAAAAAACGTTGTAAAACTTATATAAAAAATGCGTTATATATGCACATATGACAATATTTTTTAAGAAAAACGCTGTAAAATTAGTTTAAGAGAACCGTTGAGCACTATATATTTATACTTATTACACTATTTTTTTATTTTAAATAGCGTTGTTGTATCTTTTAACCGTACTAGATACTACAACACTTAAAAGCGTTGTAAATGACTTTTAAAAACGCTGTAAAATATTATTTTTTACATAGTAACACCATATGTGAATATCTACTTCGAATTAAATGCATTATTGATTATTTACAGGTTGTTGGAGATCCAGTTTCTAATCGAGAACACATTGATGGGATACTTAAAGGATTGCCTGAAGACTATAATTTGTTTGTTATGATGATTTACAACAATAAAATCAATTTTTCACATGTTGATGACATTGAAGCCTTGCTTGTTGTTCAAGATGTTTAGTTTGAAAAATTCAAGCAAGAATTATCTACATTGTCTGTTACAAAAAATATCGCACAAACAAGCAATGCTCAAAACCCTAATTCTCATAAATACAATGTTACCTTCAAATCAATTCAATCAAGATGAATCCATTCGCTGCAATAAAGGTTGGGGATATCATGGGGTATGAGGTCGGTCTAGAGGATGTGGTGGCACTAGACCTACATGTCAACTATACAACATGTATGGTCATGATGCCTTTCACTCTTGGCACAAATTTAAGCAAAATTTATCCCCCAATTCATTGAATTTTCCAACTCAAAAATTGAATCTCAATTTAACTGCATCTAGGTCAAACTCTCAACCTGTCAATCCATTAGCAAATTTGACAATGCAACACTAATGTTTGAAAATTCTTATCCCCTTAATTTTGATGCACAATCTTGGAATCCAAACTATGGGGTTCACATCATCTTACTACAGATCAACAAAACCTCACTCAAATTATTCCCTACAATGGCTCCAATCAAGTTTTAATGGGAAACGAATAAGGTTTGCACATTAAATATGTTGACTCTTTTATTATGTACTCCAATTGCTCACCTTATACCAAATTTACATTAATGAATTTGTTGCATGTTCCCCATATAAATAAACATCTTGTCTCAGTGTCTTGTAGGATTCATAATATTGTTGAGTCTTTCAAACCTACTTTTTATTTTGCTTCAAGTTGCCATATTATTTCTAATAAACCTTGTACTTACTTTACAATTGTTAATCAACTTTCTCTTTGGCATAATAACCTTATTCATTCCATCTAAAGAAAATTCACTTTTGTATTCAGCACACCTTTGTGTGCTTTTCCATCAATGAGAAACAAAGTTCTTGAATATAATAACTTCATACAATTCAGTATTTAACAAGGAAGAAGATCCAAAAATTCAATCCTTCAATTAATCCCTATGACGTGTCTTAGTATGTTGAGAGTCACACAAACACTTAACATGTCAACTCAAGTTGTGTAGTAGAAGAATTTAATGAAATGACTAAATTGATTAACATCTTATAAATTTAGGGACGATTTGCTAATTTGTGAATTTCAGCAACAAAAAAGATTGACCCTTAATTTTTTCAAGGACCAATTTGGTAATTTACTCTAGTTAAAAATGAACCTATTAACTTGAAATGGTGTTCATATTTAGGGACAAGTTTTTTGTCAATTAATTCTTATAATTAAAGACATATGCAATATTATTTTACTGAAAAAATAGATAAACATATTCGTTAGTATCCTTTTACACGATAGTAATGATAACAAATTATATTTTTACTTGCAATTTTACATAAAAAACTAAATAGCTTAAATCATTAATGTATTCAATATGTTGTTAATTATATTTAGCAGATGATTAAGGAATATAACAATGTTTCAACACTCATTAACCATCATTTAGAACGTCGTTATCCATGATATTTTAAGTGCCCAAATGTATATGATAATCATTATATTCATCCAAATCATGTTCAAAATAAATTATTTTCATGTTTCCAAAAATAAATTATAATTATTAACCAAAATATATGTTCCAATATATACTTAAAATTTTTTGTTAATGACATTGAGAATTGAAGTTAATTGTGTCGTTTGAAGGATTAATGAGTTGTGCCATAAGTCTAACATTGTGATACCTTATTATATTTATTAATTGTCTACTAAATATAATTAATCATTAATTTGAACACTGATAAAAAATACCCATGATAAAAACACTAATGCAAAAATTTTACATCTAAATTGTGGTGATATATCAAAATAATAACCTACCTAAAACAATCAAAATAATATCTAGATTTTAGGCTAAATTACGTTTACAGACCTTTTAGTTTTATTTGAAAAAAATTAGGTAAAGAAGTTGGGGCCTATGAACCTACTCAACCCACAAGATTTTGTCAGCTTTTCAATTTTATGAAATTATATGATTGGGACATTTTTAGCCATGAGATTTTTTCTCCCCTCAAACAAGTGGACTAAGATCAACAAATAATATATTTGTAAAATTTACATCCCTAACGACACAGGAGAGAGCTTACTTTACAAGCTCCAACAATATGAAGAATATAATTATGATTTTGATTGTGGCAATGTTAAAAGAGAAAAAGAAAATTTGTCTTTTTAGAATTATAGTTGGTTGCAAATAGACTCACATTTTAAGTGTTAGAGAGAAGAGATGATATAATTCAAGAATCTTATAGTCGTTGCTTCCAAAAAATAAAGCTAGGTCTCTTATTCTTCATCTATTAGAAGAGCGATTTATGATCATTTTTGGTCAAAAATCACTCATAAAATTTGTTTTCTTCATTCATTTTATCTAAATATGTAGATATACCATAAATTTAGTTTTTCTTCTGATTTTTATCTCTATGATTTTGTCATCATTTAAATATGGCGCTTTAAGTTGTTTCTATCTATCTTAGTACAACGTTCACGAAAGTAATTTTGATCAATTACATAATTTAATCAACGACTTTAACGTTATCAATGTATAGATCAAGAGATATAGATGTTTCAGACACTTGATTTTATCATATTTACAATAATGTTGTTTTGTAGTAAATTGTCATTTGTGTTACTAAACTAAAAATTGTGTAAGAATGTTGAAGTATGTTTTTTACCAATTTAAATGATTATGGAAATTTTTTGGTTAAAAAAAGAAAAAAGAATTCCTCTCTCTAGAATTAGTTCATCTTGAATTGTCAATTTTAGCCCAATTTGATAGGTAGATTTGGATTGGTTGAGTTTGGGATTGTTAGCTTTTGTACCCCACATTTAAACTTGTACCCCCAATTTGTTAAAAACCCACTTTTATCCTTAATAAATTCATTCACGTGAGCGGTAAAAAACAATTACTCCAAAATCTCACCCCCTCAACGAAATTTCCGGTAAATAAATTTTGACAACTAAATTTCCGGTAGTTATATGTAATACCGGAAATTTGGTCAATGAAATTTCTTGTAGTTGTATTTTCAATATTAGAAATTTCAAATTTTCGGAAGCTACCGAAAATTTCAAAAATTTTGAAAAATCTGGTAGTTATTTTTTGTTCACCGGAAATTTCGTTTATTGAAATTTCTGGAAGTTGATCCGAAAATTTCAAATATCCGATAGTTAATAATTTTTTTTTGAATTTTTTTTTAATTTATTTGTTATTATTATTTTATTTTTTTGGAAATAGGGATGGAAAAAACACAACCAGTATTTATAGATTTAACTGAAGCATTTACAATTGATCAAATTTTTGAGTCGCGAGAAGCTGTCATATCATGGGCAAGAGAGATCGGTCGACAAAATCGAGTAGCAGTTATCATTACTCGATCAAACGTAGAGACTGAAAAGAAAGGAAGAAAGTCAAAATTAATTCTTGGTTGTGATAGAGGTGGACAATATAAGTCAAATAAAAATAACACAAGCACTTCAACTAAAATGTGTGAATGTTTGTTTAAACTTAGATTGAGACCATTGAAAAATGCTGAAGCTAAAGGATGGATTATTAGTTTAATCTGTGGACTTCACAACCATGAGTTAGTAGCTACTTTTGAGAATAATGCATTTATGAGACGCTTAATAGAAGAAGATAAGAAACATGTTGGCAAGTTGACAAAATATCACGTTGCACTGAGACACAACTTGTAATCTTTGAGAGATCGAGATATGGAAAATGTGACTAATATCTATCAAATTTACAAGCGACGAAGTACATACACGAAGAATTTGAAAGGACCTAGAACTGATATGCAACATTTATTGGAGTAGGACTCATGAGGACTCCAACATTGTGAGGGATATGTTTTGGACGCACCCATATTCCATAACTTTGCTGAACATGTTCCCTCTTGTATTAATCATGGATAACACCTACAAAACCAACAAGTATAGGATACCATTGTTTGAAATTGTTGGTGTAACTTCAACTGGGTTGACATTTAATGTTGCATTTGCTTATATGGATTCTGAACGTCAAGACAACTTTTGGTCGGCATTGGAGAAGTTAAAAGAGTTGTTTGTTTCAAACACGTCATTTCCTCACGTGATTGTGACTGACAGATAACTTGCTTTAATGAATGCAATTAAAGTTGTATTTTCATCTTCAACAAATTTACTTTGCCAACTTCATATTAACAAAAATGTTGGAGCCAAATGCAAACAATATATATTAAAGAAAGACATGCAAGAACCCATTCTTGAGTTGTGGAGGAAAATTGTTTATTGTTCTGAAGAGAAGGAGTACAAGCAATTTTTGCAAATATTTGAGCAAACATGTGTCGATAATATTATTTTCTTTGACTACGTCAGAGACACATGGTTGAATCCTCATAAGGAAAGATTTGTTGAAGCATGGACCAATCGAGTATTGCATCTAGGAAATACTACGACTAATAGGTATGTCATTAAAACTTCACATTTTGTATTTTATTTTATGCATGATATATGATTAAAACTTCCCATTTTGTATTTTTTTTTTGTTTAAATATTAGGGCTGAGTCTGCTCATTGGTCATTGAAGAGATTTTTCGAACACACTAAAGGAGATTTTTGTAAGGCATGGAATGGTATGAATCATGTTGAAGTTTCAAATTATTAAGATAAAAGGTTCATTTGAGATAAGTAAGGGTCGCAAATAGCATATATACAACAATCCAATCTTTGAGAAATTGACTTGGGTGGTATCCAAGAAAGCCTTAGGTGATATAGTTCATGAATACAAGAGAGTCAGCTATGTCTGTAACAATAAAGATGTGTGTTATTGTATACTTAGAAATACTCATAGATTACCTTGTTGTATATCGCGGCTCATCATACTTTGAGCATAAATACAAGAGAGTCAGCTATGTCGGTAACGATAAAGATGTGTGTTTTTTTGACTTTTACTGATTTTTTTTAAGATTATTTTGAATATTTCATTCAAAAAAATATTTAATTAAGAGTACAAATTTAAATGGAAGGTACAAAAGTTAACAATCTGAGTTTGGTATTTATAGGTCCGAAAACAATGAGTTTAACTGGGCCAGACAAACATTTTCTATATACATATTTTTCTAAAAAAGTAAAATAATTTACTACATGTACAAATCAACCAGGAATAACAAGAATCAAATCACAGGAATGACAAGAATCAAAGTTATTATAATAAAAAAAATTATCTTAAAATAAATATCGTTTACAATTTTTAATATAATTTAATTATTTTTTCTACATTATTCTTCAATGATTATTATATATATAGCTTTTAAATCATTATTATCTTTAATATTAATAATAATAAAAAATTTATCCAAATTTAAAATAAATAATTTAATAAAATATTTTTTTTTAATTATTATATTTTTTAATATACGTCTAAACCACACTGCCCAAAAATTATAAACATTCATTCATAATGTCAGCAGTTATTCGGCAAGAATACAAGTTGTCACGCAGATTACTATGATCATTGCCCTTTTTCAATATGCAGTTTACGGTCAGTAATCTGCTTTTTAATTTAGCATTTACAAAATAAAAATAGCTGCAATAATTACCCAGGAATATACATATACATTGGAGAATGTCATGGAAATCCATCTCATTCTTCACCAAGGAACCTTCCGGTAAAATTTTCCATCATAGAAAACTGCATATTCTCAGATGGTTTCCAATGACGTTTTCTTTGATTAATAAACCAATTGTTAATTTGCTTCTGGTCTAGCCCTGTTGACTTGGCCAGTTCAATCTTATCAGCTTCCTGCATGATCAAGACAAACATTATTGTTATTTGCCTAACATTTATTAAGTACCAAGAATTATTGAAAAAAACAGAAAAATGAATGAAAATAAGATTTTTTATTGATAAAATTTGGCAACTATACATGAAGATTATTATTTGGAAGAGTTATATGTTGTTATTTTCAATTATTTTTCTTAACAATAAACATTTTCTATTTTTAATTGTTTTGACTTTTTTTTTAAAAAAAAAAAAGAGAAACATTATTTATCTATTATTTGAATAATTAATCTAAAGTTTAGCAAATGCTATGAGACATGAAATAAGAGCAATGAAACATATACCGTTGGGTAAGGCCATTTGTAGTGAACATTCCACCATTGAAGTAGTGTTTGTCTTGCTTCCTTGGGAAGCTTACCCTTCTTTTTTTTCTTTGAAAACTCCAATTTCAAAGTACCAATGTGACTCCCAAACTTGCGTAAAAGCCTATCCTTGAGCTCACGATCTTCTCCCCTTGATTGTCCATCTTGAACATCACCCTCTCCAGTACTAACATCTTCGTCCGAAGATGCACCACCATCATCTAACCAATTAAGGACAATCAAAATCATTTAGATCAATCTTAAAAAGCCAAATTGTTTATTGGTAAAATACATATTGCTTTTTATTAAAAGCCAAACTGAAAAGAAAATTTACGCTAATTATTTTATTTTATTTTTAGGTTTTAACCCTCCAAATCTAAAGAAAGTAACATGGAGAATTCAAAGTTGGCTAAAAGATAAATAAAAAGTAATCAAATAATTGGCAATCAAGATTGAAACTCAACAATTTGTTTTGGATTGAAACTCACTAAATATTGAATACGCTAAAGACAATATAAAAATCATTAAAATACAACTTTGATTGTCGCAACTTGATTCTATGAAATGGATTAACTCAAATACCAAAGTTAAATCTGGTACACATTTGAAAATAACCTTTACCATTATTAAAACATATACTACTGGGTGAAAAGTATTATCTAATAAATGCAAAAATCCAATGACAATTTTAGTTGATAATAAAAAATATATAATAGATTACATAATTTAATTTATATGCATTAAAATAGTTTTATAATAATTAAATCTAACCATTTAAATATTTTTAAATACCTATGTAATTTTTTCTGGTACAAAATTGAATAATGTAAAGTTATATTTAAAAATAGTTAAACTGTAGAATTATATTTAAAAAAAATAGTAATATCATTATCAACATAAAATGATAACCGAAAATAAAAATAAATAAATTAAATTTTCTCCGAAAACATTAATTAATCTAAGTAGAAACTTTTGCCACTCATGATTTCTGACCAGCTTATCTTAAATGGCGAATAATGTTTACTAGGGCTAGTAGCCCACGAGTACCCCATAAGTAGCTTCTGACACCCACCCAATCCGACAAGGATTTGACCATCGCATGAGAGTACACTGTACACGTCAGATCATACCAGACCTAGGTTGGAAAGAAAGTGTGTAAAGCAAAAGAAAACATCAGTGTCAGTGCCTGGTTCCATCCATTGTCACTACTCCAAGTTTATTTACAAAAGTGTACGGCCATCCATATTCAAAACCAGCTTACCGTCCATGAACACCACATGCCTCATCCCACAATAATATTATTTTTCAATTTTTTTATATATTTTAAAAAAAATGACATTAAATTTGTGAAATGAAGACATTGTACTCCAAAAACAAATGTCCAACAAAAATTCTACTAGTAGCAGGAGAAAAGTATCAGCTTTAACTATGCACACAAGAGAATAAGATAGCTTTCTTTTCCAAAGAGGGGCCCTGTTTGTATAAGAAAATGAACTTAGAGGTCGACAAGTGTTATAGATCATACAATGATCTAAAGGTTAATGACAGAAGGCCATAATGAGCCACAAGAGAACAAAATATCGAAAAATGGCAACAACAAAGCACTGAGGACAGAGTGCGTGGGGAAGATATACATATTCATGGCATTGAACGTTCTCTCAATGAAAAAGCTGCAGCGAAAACTCCGGGGAGTGCATGTGAAAGTTTTAATCTTAGATCACCCGCTGTACACGGGATTTTTCTAAAAAGTTCCTAATCAGTATTCATCAGAATCACCTGACCCTATTAATTAATTCTTTTTTAATTATTAAATTTCCCCATTAAACACCCATGCTGATGATGAGTCCAAGTTGTTTTGGAGATCCGATAACTTTGTATTTTTCTATAGTATAGATGTAAGCTTCAAAAGAGGACTGGAAATTTTCTGTTATTTAAACTATGTTATTGTTGTGAAGTGCCACTATTACCTTGCTCAACAGATCAAAATACTAACATAATATTGGTATTTTGGTTAGCATTTTGCTTTAACGTGTACTAATAATTATTAGAAAATACAAAGTTGACTTAGAAACTCAAGTAAAAAAAGTAGACCATAATCTCAGGATAAATTACCAACTCCAACATATGCACCAATGCTTCTATTTAAAACTAGGGAGGGGTATTTTTATACTCAACAAAAAAAAAAATAGGGTTTATTGAATTATTCAATTTTTAAAAATATTAAGACTTCGTTTTATACAAAAAATGATAAATATCAGTATAAATTGACACACAGCTCCGAAATATCTAAAACTTAAGGAGATACTATTATTAAATATATTAAGACTATAAACAAGGCAAAAGAAAATTAAACACAAAAAAGACAATGGACAACCATTTGCTAAAAGAAAATACTTTATAAAAATAAACAACCATTTACATTGTTTAAAATAACGAAAATAATTAATTATAACCGTTCGTATCAAGAAAATATCTAAATAAAACTAACAACAATTTTATAAATTTTAAATAAAAAATGCTTCCACAAATTAAATGAAGCACTTCTCAAATTCATTTAACATCCCATGCCACACTCACCCTACATTCCACATTTCTATATGGCACACCGTAGAGTGTAGACTCATTTTATCACCTTGAGAGCCAAAAATGAATCAAGAATATTAATTGACTAGCAGAGTGAAGTACAATGTAATAAACCAACTAATTAAAGAGAGTCTACCAACAACGATACATCCATCTATAACTTTTTTATATCTATTTAATTAATTAATTTTTTTATCTCTCTCATTGTATCACATCACTAATATCTCACATCTTTATCTCTCAAGATGTTATTGAATTGTTTAAGTGTGTATTGATAACTTTTTTGTACAAAAGCTACAACCGATTAGCTGATTAATACCATACATGCACTTATCAATAAAATTTATCTTTATTGTGTAGACTAGACATGTCACATACTTACAATCAAGTGTGACTGAGAGATAAAACCAACATAATTGTCTATCTTGGACGTCCATTTTTTTTTATCTCTCTACAATTTGTTGTCTCTCATGATTCTCTTACTATTCTAAAAATTATTTCTTTCATATTTTATAACAAAAATCACCTAAAATTACTCTATCTTTGGAAGTACAAAGATAGAGAATCCAAGAACTTTGATGTACATTATTAATTTTTTATAAAATAGTTTGCAGAGGCATTTCCATTGAAAAGGTGGTTCCAACGTCTTTGTGGGCACTATGGACATTTAATGTTTATTATTCCTTTTCACTTCAATCCTCTATTTGCTTCGTATATACAACCTTTAATCTCAAGCACCGCTTTATCTATGGCCTGGATATAGTACACTTTTTAGTACTTCACATGCCTTCACTCAAATAGGAAAAAGAGAACACTATGGTTCACAATGAGAAGATTCTACTTGTCATCATTTAAATATACAATTTCAAGAGCAACCCAAGACTGATGAGATTAGTTTTAAAGATGGGTGAATCTTTTATTTGAATTGAATGGGTCATTTAGAACAAAACATCCAAGAGATTTTCTCTCATTAAGTTATGCAAGCAATTTGGGAAGATCTAGAAATAGAATAACTTGATATACATATCACATGTAATTGACGATTATCAGAGGAAAGTGATTGTTTTCCATTTAGAAAGTTTACCAGTAGTCCACGCACCTTAAACTTTATTTTTCTGAAAAATAAATTAGACACCAAATAAACCTTAAAACTTACCTTTGATAAACACAAGATCGAATTTAACATCAGTTGTGGTTGCAGAAGGACAGGAAGAAAAAATTATTCAATCCATCAACAAATCCTATCAACAATTTGCTTTTCAAGAAAAAAGATTACAAATTTTTATTTGTAAAAAAGGAGAATCCGTGTATGATGCAGTATAAAATCATTAAATAATTAAAACATCACAGCTAAAAACTAAAAGGTAATCTGTACTTTCAAACATAAACAACATTATTTTCCAACCATAACAAACCTTACCAGTAAACACACTATACTTTACACCATAAAATATTCTTTGAAAATAGATAGTATATTTAATCTATCTTGTGCCACCTTCCACAATCAGCAGATCGGTATGGGAATTGTGACTTATATTAGCATAGATAAAGCTAAAATAATATATAAAATTGTAAAAAAAAAATAGCCCATACACTTCTGCATCAAAATGAGTCTTTGCTAATGTGCACAAGTAAAATTGTCTTGCATAATACACAAGTTCAATTTCTACTATTAGATCAATAATACTAATCATATCTCAATTCATTTAATAGTGAAAACAAGTTTATGCATAGTGCAAGACTTAACTCAATTATACACCATAGAATTAACCTCAAAATGCATGTGTAAGTTTTTATTATAAGAGGAAATCAGATTAGGATTAAACAGACAGTGAGAAAGATTAAGGTGTGAAAAAAATAACAAAAGAAGTAAACCAGCAAATTTTAAATTAGCTGAGTCCTTTAGTTCAGCAATACAGTACATTAAAATCTTCCTTCAAATTTAGCCCAAAGCTGTTTTTCATTTAATTCATTTTAAGAAAATCTGAGATTACTTTATCTACAGACAGACTATCAGCCCTTTAAGCAATTCCCAATAAGCATTTTTTTATACTACTATCTATCAATAGCATGGATCACTTATGCTCTATTGGAACTCGATACATTAATAAATAATTTATAAAGTATGAATGCAGAATCATTGCATGCCATTACTGTCAGATCATGTTCGGTTCATCTAATCCAAATTGCAGGTGCTTTGGAAGGTTATTATATTTATCATTTGATATCACCTTATGAAATTACAATGCAAGTTTCATGGGCGATTAGCTCATGTTAAAATTTGATATAAAAGATTTGGGCTTTGTCTAATGTGTACAAATGAAATAGCCTTGCAACATGCACAAGTTTATTTTTCACAGTTGGATCAATAAATCCCAGCATTTAATCTAATTGTGGAACTTATTAATCCAATAGTGCAAGACTTATCTCAATTGTACATCATAGAATCAACCAAAGATTTAAAGAACATGTAAATTTCAAATTTCCATTACAACAGAATTTGCACCACTTTTCTGCTGCATTCTCACAGCCATACAAACAGTTCAATTCTGAAGTTTCTGCTCTTCTTTTCATCATAAAAAATGTTTAATTTGACATATGATTATCACACAACAATTTGAATTACTTATAACTAAAAAGTAGTCCTATAAGTAGTTTTTAGGATGCAAATTACTCCATCCGGACTCAATCATGAGCAACAATAAAAAACAATTTTATCTTCAAATTATTCACAGCAACATGTGTTTCTCTGAGTTACATCGGGACCAAGTTTAATACAGTGTGGGTATGTCATGATTTAGGTTAGAAACCAAGTTTTACAGTAGTTGTAACTTGAATGAATTTCCTGTAGTGTAACTCTTAACAGAAACTTTATCAGAATAAACACGATACTCCTATGTGTTTGTATGAGCTGGAAGGCATATAAAATAATTAAGGCTAAAAAGAAGTAACAATTGGATAGGTGGCAGATGGAAGAAGCAAGAGTTCCATTTATATTTCAATAATAATAATAATAATAATAAGGGAATTCAGAAAACCATCATCTTACATTTAGTCAGTGTATTGAATCGAGGCTACTGTTTTAGAAATTGTTAAACATTAAGAACGTTTGCAATGTCCAAGTTATAAACTGGATATTCACGAGCATCATGAAGCAGAAAATAAATAAATAAAAACTGAGAAGAAATGTGTGTGATGCAAACAACCCAAAAGTTCAAACAAGACAAAACTAGAGTAGATAAGCTAGTAATTAAAGACCCGTGTAAATCAGTTACTGAAAAAGGTTGGGGTTCGAATGACCAAACAACACAAACTTTTCATTTTCTCCTATAACGAAAGACTCATCAAAACCATATATTACAGTTTATAATAACAGTTAAAACTCAAACGCATAACAAAAACTAAAAACACAGAAAATCACACACGTTATTTAACTGTACTGCAACACACATAGAAAGAGAGAGAAAATATGTTACATGTAGGTGCATTAGGGTTTCCTTTTCTTCTTCCTTTGTCAATTATTTTACTTCGAAAGTTGTGTATCATAATCTTCAATAGTAATAATTGAAGTTAATTAAATTATTATTATTATTATTATTATTATTATTATTATTATTATTATTATCCTGTAAATAGTACTCCATTCTTTATGTTTCTCAACCAGTGGTTAAACCAAAAGTAATCCACAAAAGGATAAGAATTAAGAACCGAGAGAAATCAAAGAAAGTAAAAGCACAGTTATAAACAAATTAACGAGTTCAAAAATAGAGAACAAACCAGAAGGAGTGGGAACCGAAGCACCAGTACAGAGATGACTGAGTTGCGTTTCAATCTTGTTGAGGAACGTTGTTGCTTCGTCAAAAGGACGAGTGAGGTCTGATTTATACTTCACAAGCATGTCGCAGTAAGTTTCCTAAAAAAAACCATAAAGCAAATAAAAAATAATCAGCATCATACTACTATTAATCTCAAATTCTCAATCAATGACAAAAGTTGTGTATATTTTATTTCCAAAAATAAAAATAAAAAAATAAATATATATGTGTGCGTGCGGAAAAGAGACAGTTGAAGAAGAAAGAAAGAAAAGAAGGAAGGGGGGACCATAAATTCGTCAAGCTCGGGATCGGCTCCAAAGCACGTGGAAACAACAACGTCTCTCTCACACTGATCATTTTCTCTACTGATTTCCTCTAACAAACGCGCGATTTCAGGAGGAGCACCAACCTACAATCCATTCATAACAGAAATTTGTTATTCAAAATATAATAACCGTTTCGGAAAAACGGTTACGGTTATAACTAACTAACTTAATTACAATTACCTTCTGACAATCGATGTAAGCTTGGAGGAGGCGAGGATAGTAAGGATGAGAAGCGATTTTGGCTTTCATAACGCTAGATGCCACGTCATCTTGAATTGCGGCGGATGAGGGTTCCGCCGAGAAGATATCGTCGGATCCGAACATAGGAATCCGGTTGGCGGATGAAGTAGACATGAGGAAACTGTGGTAATCCGTCGGGAAGATCAGATTCTCCGGCGTCATCAGGGATTTGTCGGCGTATTCCACCGTCGACGGTACTCCGTACATTTCCTCCATGACCGCGACGCAAAAACGCAGCGTTGAGTTCTTTGTAGGAATTTTCTCTTGCTTCTTTGAGTCTGTAACTATCACAGCTTCTTCTTCTTCTTCAAGAAAAAAATATAAAGGACACGGAATACAAATACTAGTAGTTAATCAACAATTCCGTAGCTTTTTAAGTATTATTTTTATTATTCTAATTTTTTTTTATTTCTCAAAAAAAAATGAACAACTCGCCGCACTTACTTATATAATTGTTTATTACAGTATTTATGTATATATATGAACAAACAAGATGATAATGGCGATGATGATGAAGAAAATTATCTAGTTTTATAACAATTTAATGAAACTTAACTTTTTCAAAGGACACGCTAATTAAGTCATTTTTAATAATAAGGTTTGGTTTAAAATAGAGTTTGGACTTTAGCTTTGAAGTTGAGGAGTAGAAATGAGAAAATGTGTGGACTTACCTCATCAAGGGTCAAGAAGTGCTTTCTAGCTTTCTTTTCCGTTTTTTCCTCATCCTTTTTCCTTCCATGTTATTTTTTAGATTTTTTTTCATCTTAATTATTAATTATTTATTTATTGAGAGAGATAAAATAAAAAATGAGGTGCGTGCGGGCTTACGACACTTCCCAAAATAGGGAAACATGGTTTGGGTTGTCTAGGATAGCCAAATGCTACATAGTGGTCAATAAGGGATCCAAACTCCAATAGGCCTCACCCCACCCTCATCTCACTTTGTGTGTGAATTGTCATTCTTTAACATGTGTCCTATACTCTACAAATTAATAAAAACATGAAATATCAATGCTTGTACTATAGTACATACTTGGTATGAATTACTAGTACCCTGAAAAGTTAATGACACCTCATTCTCATACACTGTTAAAAAATTAAAATAGCTATTTTATTTTCAACATAAAAATTATTTTTTTAAGAATATTATTTTTGATAATCGCCTACACATAAACATAATTAGAACATTAAAAAATAATTTTTAAAAATCTAAAAGAAACTAGTTAAATATAGAATTTTTTTGTGATCTATATGAATCATTAGACGTCTACCCCACATTCATGGATATGTAGTTCAAATAAATGGAATTACTGGATCCCAAAAAATTGCACGTGGAGTTGTGTATATATATAATCATTCCAAGCATTTTCGTATACGTACCTCTAACCAAATGTTATTTTTTTCAATAATGGTTTTGTTGTTAAATTACATATCCAAGTCTCTCACCAAAAAACAAATTATAGAAGAGACATGTGTTTACTCAAGTTGTGAAGAAGAGTCAAGTGACACTCTTAATGGTAGAATTTAATCTCGACCATTAATTTCCTATCCAATGGATATAATCCTATCATTCTCACATAAAAATATTTTTCTTACTAGATACGCTTTTAGTATAGTAAGATAATTCTTATATTTTACAATGTTTACAAACTTATTAATCCATTTTATTTCAAAATTAATAAGTGACTAGGGAGGTGAGATTCAGACATTTCACTAAATTTTTCATTGATTTGGGCATAGTGCATAGACTTACATGCTCTCACACTTCCCATCATCAAAATGGAACGGTCGAAAGAAAACGTCGTCACATTATTAAAATGGGACTTACTTTGCTTGCTCATGCATCCATAAATTTTCAATCAATAAATTTCCTATTGCATCTTTGAAGCATCACGCATCTCCTCGTTAGGCTTTGCATAACCATCTCTCTCATTATTTAGCTTCCAAAACTAGACATAAAAAATTAGGAGTATACAAAATATACAGTTAATTAGATAAATTGGATTGTATGTAACACAAAAAAAAAAATTAAATAGTTTATAAATTGAACTATATATTTAAAACAAATTAATTAATTAAATTTAATTCAAAAATTACTTTAATTATTTTTAAAAATATCTTAGAAAACTTTCAAAATTTCTTTTTTTTGAAATAATATAGAAATTTTCTATTTTTTTTTAAACAAAAAATTAATAATTTTTTCTTAGAAAATTTTTATCGAGAAATATTTACATCTATTTTTCTCGAAAAAATCGTCAAATTATTTTTGAAACTCTATGTTAAAAAATAATCAAAAATATTTACACTTATTTTTCTCCAAAAAAAAATTAAAATCTTTTTTCTGAAAAAAATTAAAATATTTTTATCAAAAGAATTTCAAAATTATTTTCTCAACTAATTTGAAATTAATTTTAATTAAAAATTTATTCAAAATATGAAATCAATTTATATTTAATTTTAAACTGAATTAAAATTAAACTTAATTAAAAGTAATTTTCAAAAATTGAATCAAATTATTAATATAATTTCATTCAATTTTTGCACCATCGACTTCCTACTTAAATTAAACCTACTTAATTTAAACCTAAGGTATTATTAGGTTTCCACTTGAGTCATTGCCCCTTCAACTCTTAAGCATGCTCTCTTAGATCCTAATTGAGTTAATGCTATGCAATCTGAATACAAAGCTCTACATGAAAATAATATTTGGTCTCTTATTCAATTCCCTTCTTACAAAAAGTCTATATGCTGCAAGTGGATCTATAGATCTAATCTGAAACTGAAACTTAGCACTTGTTTTATTATTGATTGATGGGGTAACAATGTTCTTGAAATACTTTAAAAAAAAGGTAGAAGAAGAAAGAGTTTAATGATACTAGTATATATATTTAAAATAATAAAATGATGTAAATTTGTTTTATGTGTCTAAATAATTTTTATTTAAGGTTGTGTCACTTCGTATTTATCTTTTATCAGATAAAGATTTTAAGCATCGTCTTGATATTCATGTGATTAATTACACATATAAATGTTTTGCAATCTAATTTTAAAGAATAAATCTAAGCCAAAATTCATAAAAAGAAGACAAACAAGCACATAGCAAAAACGTGATAAATGACATTAAATATACAAGCACAAAATAAGAAATATAGAAATAGAAGTAAGAAGGATCCCACAAAATTGTTAAATAATAAACTTTATTATAGTTTTATTATAGTTTTAGTTCTGTTATTTTTAATTAAAAAATTATAATTTGTAATGTTTAAATAATGTAACAATGTAAAATGATGGTGTTGAATGATTAAAATTCATGAAATTGAAATAAAATATTCGTAAAAATGTAATTTTTAACTTTAGAAATTTTTCTATATTTTTATTTTAATTAATGATATATAAATAA
>JBBPBS010000738.1:6370079-6404767 GCA_037974835.1 Cicer judaicum | reverse complement strand
ATTGTGAAAATACTAGGACCGTTTATTTTATGATAATATCTTTTATTTTTATTTTATAAAATTTATGTTAATCATATTAATAGTGAAGTAAGAGATTTTTAAAATGAATAATTATTTATATTTTTATAAATAATAAGATGTCAAACAATTGTTTTATCATTTTTTTAAATGTATATTTATTAATCAATATTTTTTTTTCGTAACAATGATTTATTTCAAGAATATTTTATTAAATAAAATAAATACATATTTTAAAAAATAAAATACAAAATATTTTTATAAAGTGAATGTGTTTTTTTTTATATAATCATATAGAACTCAAATATAGTAAAATTAATGACATTGGTAAATTATTAAAAGATAAAGATGGAAATTAGAGACAAAAAATGTATCTTAAAGTAAATAGGTGACACTGACATAATTGTGTAATTTGTTGTTTTTGAAAAAGAAAGGATTGGGTAAGTTTAGCAGGGGTCTAACTTGGGCCGGTGGGCTGGACTAGGAAATCTTCGTTATGGACTCAAGAATCAAGTTTGTGATTGAGGACGGGGATTCTTCCCTGCACCCCTATATTTAAACCTCTCACCCCAACTCAACATGAAAATATAATTTTTTTTAATTATATATAAAAACTTCAATTTTTTTTATCATTATAACTTTAAAAAGTTTACTTTTTCGAAAGTTTTCTATTATAACTCATTTTTCCTATTTTGAAAGTTTTTTATTATAACTTATTTTTTCTATTTCGAAACTTTCAAATTATTTAAAACTTTCGAAAATTCTAAAATTTTTTATTTCGAAAGTTTTGAAAATTCTAGGTAGAATACTCTTGAGGATGATGATGTATTTAAAAAAAAAAAAGAGTACTTCTCAATTTAATTTTAATTTGACAATTTTATTTACTTAAATTTGACAATCACATCATTATTGGAATCTTCTTTTCTCTTTCTCACTTACACTTTGAAAATAGACATCCAAAACAAAACATTCTATATTTTTTATTTTCTTAAAAGAGATGGTAAATTTTATCATAATTAATTCAGACAACTGCGATGTCTCATATTTAAACCCAAAATAAGACGTTAAACCTAACAATATCGACATCTGCCAAAACTTAAGGATGTTAGTTTTTTTTTTTGCATTTTAGATGTGTATTTCTACAAAAAAAAATAGTTTTTTTTTTCTTTCTTTCTCTTTTAATGCATACTTTATGAGAAAACTATAGTTTATTTACTACCCTCCATGCCTAATTATTAATATTTATTGAAAAATAATTGTCTTTAAATATACACTTTGATATAATTTATTAGATGTATTTTTTTTTTTTTGATAATATATCTCTTATTAATGGTACTAAATATATGCATTTATTAAATAAATTACATTAACTTAAAAGTTAACAATGCATACACATATACACCAAGGAAAATTTAATATTAGTAACACAAAATATACACATTAATTATACTACTACTTTTTCTTTATATTTAAAAAATACAATAAATACTTATAATTAGAGACAATTGTAAAATACAATGCTTGGTGTTTATCAAGTGTTATAATGGTTAAGGGGATCGAGTTATGGATGCTCTAAAAATTGTTTGGAATTAAGCATTTGATAAATGAAATTGATTCATATGTGAGGTGTGATATCTGACACTTAAAGGCCTATAAGGACGGAGAGTGATTGTTGATGTACAAGACACATCAATGAGCGACTTCTAGTACGTGTCTTTGCAAAATGACATATAAATAAATTGGATAACATTATAATAAAAAGGGATTTTGAGACCATGTATGCATAAGAAGACTATGCAGTTATACGTGAATTTATAAGAATTCATTAGTATTTTATCTATACCAATAAGATGCATCTACTATTCAATATCCAATAACTTAAGAGCTCCATAATCAAGATTTGGAGCACTAGTCTGATAAATAATGTTTTGAAAAGTTTTTCATAAAATATAAAAAGTTACTTTGCAAAACAATGAGCTCAAAATTCAATTTCTAGGTCTATATTTTTTATAATTTATTTTAAAAAAATATATTTAATTCATCCAAACTTAAAAAATTCTAAATTTCCGTTGAAGAACTTTTTATAATGCTCTAAAAATGCTTGTAAAAAATCATTCAAAAACTTTAAAGTTGAAAAATAATTAAACATATTTTATTTCAATAACGACTAAAACTGTTTGTTGGATAATTTTGCAAGGATTAACTTTGTATTTTTATTTTATAAAGACTAAAATTAAAATGTTGAAATTTTATAGGGACTAAAAATAAAGTTATCCAAAATTAAATTGAGTTCATAGTGGATAGAGAATAAAGGTGTTTAAAAATATTTTTCTAGTAAGATTAAAGAGATATCACATTTCAGTAACATTAATGCCCCACTTCAAGAAAGAGCTTCGTAGATGTTAAAATTGACACAATGTCTAATGTTTGGCCTCACAAAATATACATATTTTCAACTTGAAATCACATATCAGAGCAATGATTTATTTCCCAAATATAAGACTTCAGAATGTTTTGATGAAGACACAGTACTTTAAGCATCCTAAGAAGTATCTGCATTTTCTCCCAGACTACACGTACACAACAAATGATGAATACAACGATATCATGTTAAGGTATAAAGCGAACAAAGTTAACATGTGAATGCATATAAGCACATTGTCATACATTTTAAAATATACTAACACCGTTTACTTACACAAAGAAACTACTCACAAGTAGAGGCATCACGTAGTAATGAAACTTATCAACACATAATACAAGTAAGCACAATTAATCGTATGTACTTACAAGTAATCATAACACTTAGAAGGACATGTAGTAACACTAATATGACTATGCAAAACAATGCAATGTGATGCACATTTCTTGAAACTTAAATGAAATGTGGTACCACACTACTACAAAAGTACTTGGTGAGGAGACGCAGTGCCCTGCCATCACACAAGTGTCAAACGTTCACATATATAGTCATGTCTTAATAGACCCACTTGACTCATCTCTAAACACATATAAGTGGCCGTCAGGAGTAAACTAGGGTTGCAATGTAGCTTCCGACTATAGAGTTCTCCTTTATACCCCTTACGAGTTCCTCCTAAAATAGCTCAAGGTATAGCCTCATCCACAAACTTAATAGTGACTTCACTATAAGACTCATACATTTTTACTTTCTACATATTACATCAAAGATTTTCATGTCGCTAAAATTATGAATACAACACTAGGTACAAGACCAACTCTTTTTTTTTTCATCTTCGTCCTAAATCACTCCTCATAAAAAAAGGGATCATCATAGGCATAAATCAAATATATTATATTTATATATTTTCACAAAGTCACGCTTACAACACAACATATAGTTATATTCATTCACATATCATCAACACACATAATTCATCATGTACTTGTCAATAATCATATAACACAATTTTTCACATGTTCTATAACACATATTTTTGACTCTTTAATATTTAATGACACTTATACAATTAAACATATTATCATCACATGTTCATAATTATTCACCCCCAACGAAGATCAACACATAACATACATGTCATTGTTTAACTTAAACACACATGTAACCTATGAATATTTCTATCATATTTTATTACTATTGTCCCATGAGTGCGTTTGATTTACTAAAACACAAGGAACTAAACATGATAACTTTTATCGTACTCTATTTGATTTAGAAACTTGTCGTGAGACTAGACAAAATAAAAAGTAAAGGATTAGACAAAAATATCAAAAATACCTTCTTTTTTTTTACTAAAAAGTTATTATCTCTTTTTACTCTCGTGTCTTTTTCCATCTCTTCTCTTTTCTCTTTCTCTACCCCTCATATTTCTTTCTAATGTCTCATGTATCTCTTCCTCTCTCTTTAATGTCTTGTCTCTCTATCTCTCTCTACTATCTCGTTTCTCCATTATCTTTCTCTTTTATCTCCTCTATTTCTTTCTCTTATCTTTCTCACATCTCTATCTCCGTAATATGTATTTCTATTGTCTCATATGTCTCTCTCTCCCTCTCATTTATTAATAGTTACATTCATAAATATATATATATATATATAAAGTATTATAGTAAAAATAAAATTATTTTTACTAATGCATAGACATATCAAACAAGATGCAATACACAATTATTTGTCATGTGCAAAGACTTTCAAACAAAGTGAAATAAAAAAAAATTCTTGTTCAATTATGTATTGTCCAATATTGTTTTCGAATCAAACGCACTCAAATTTACATATTTAATTCATTTATTTTTATATTTTAATAGGGAAGTAGTCTTGGTCGGCATTAGAGGGTTGAGAAATATGAAATTTCAATTCATTTTATCTTATTTATACTCATAAATTGATTGCATGAAAATCCATCCTTATTTGGATTATTTCTACAAGAGTCCTAACAGGGTAAGGTCAAGCTCCTATTTTGATTCTTCACAATCTCATTTAAAACCTTACTAAATAAAATGAATAACAAATTTAAAATGACATTTAATTGGTTGTAATTGGAATTAAATGGTTAAAATGAGAAATAAAATGTTAGAATTGAAAACATAGATAAAATAGACTTACCGGTCGGTGTAAGATGCAATAACAAAGTACTGACCAGTTAGAAAAGTAGATATTAAAAATTTGATCAATAGATATTGTTTACAACGATCAAATAATATGACTTGGTGATTGTTTATGATTATTGAGAGAAAATAACATATTTTGACGACAAGGGTTGTTGGAGCCGCACTAGAGTTGAGAAATAGCACAAAGTATGATTCATAAGTGTATATATAGAGTCAAATAATCGTGTTTTTGTATTGCAAAGGCGTAATTCGCCTAGGAACTCAACGTGGACATTAACAGGTCAATAATGCATATTTCACATGCCAAATCGTCTTGCACAACAATGTAAATGGAAAAATCAAGTCTTTGTATCTTTATAAGAAATGTAGATATGAATGTTAGATATCTAATGCCTTTGATTTCATTCGAAATGGAATCATGTAGTTCAAGATATGGTCAAAATACTGAACATATATCATGATACGAATATAGTCAAAGTTTGAATGTTAGGAATCTTATGCTTTTGTTTTTGCTTATTTTAATTAGAAAATTTGGATGAATATCTTTCCAGGAATATGCTTTTTCAACCATTTTTTTTCTTTCTAAAGACAAAATTTTGATTTATATTTATGTAAGAGATCTGACCTAGTTCTATTCATATCAACATAATGTTGAATAAAACAGAAAGAGTAATTAAGGTTAGCGAAAGAAAATAGACTCTTAAAACTTGATAAATTTAAATTCGAATCTTATATGAAAGAAATATCTACATTTAATACTTAATATATCTTGAATAAGATTACTTTCAAGAATGTGAACTTATAAAAAAAAATTTTAAATCAATCACATTAGTCTTTTAATTTTTACTTATCAACAATTGTAAATTTGTAATGCAACCCACTACTAACACAATATAAAATCTTGCCTCTATCACTGCAATGACTAATTTTGACCAAAAGAAAATCAAAAGCAAAGAGGAATATACTAATAACAGAGTAGTGAGCTTTGATCTTGGACCAACAATAATGAGAACAAGGACCCCCAAAATTCCATTCCAAATTGAACCAACATAATTATGGAAAATTCAGCTGTACTATGGCTTCAAATGGCACGTGGAAAGTGGAGGGACCATAATTATAATTACTACGATGATGACTAATTAGGAAATTATTAAAGTTTGAGTGTAAATTAAATTTGAACTAAGAGTAAAACGTGGAAATTTTGAAGGGACCCAAAACTTGATTGCATAATGGAATCAAGTTAGGACCACTTAACATTTTCCGTTGATCGTTCTTTGTCCAATTGAAAGTGGTGGACAACAATAATGATATATAACTATTATATTTTGATTTATGACGGCAACAAGCCAAAGTTTTATTTTTTAAAATTAAAAACTTTTGAAAACAAGAATCAAACTTTCTTTTCAGCAATTCTAGAGTTGACTTATCCATTTACTTATTGTAATTAACTCTTTAGTTCATCTTAGAGTCTGATTTGGTTTAAGCAAATCCTAATGAGTGCATTTAATAAATCTAAAATAGTAAGTCTTTATCAAAAGTTGTGTTTAATGCATTCAAAATTAAAATACTTAACTTTTGAAATAAATAATTTATTCATTTAAAATCATTAAACAATATCTTTCTTATACGAGTAATTCTTGTGTGATCATAAAGTTTTAGTAATAAAATTTACGCAAATTTTCAAAAATGAACAAAAGGTAGAAAAAGAAAAGTATTAAAGAATAGAGCAATTCTTAAATAAATACACACATTTAGACAAACTATTTGAACACACTTGTAAGAAAATAGTAGAATAGTAATAATTAAATAATATATTTTTAAAATAATTAAATAGTATGTATTTTGTTTGTCTAAATATTGTGTTCAAAATATCTGTGTCTACTTAAGAATTATTTTAAAGAATAAATATTTTTAAAATAATTAAATTATATGTATTTTTATCCGTATTTTCAAATTTTATGTCTAAAATATTGTCACCATGCAAGAACTTTTCTTTTAACACTCTTTAGCAACATGCTTTGATTTATGAGTTTATTTTTCATGCATTTATAATATAAAAAGTTTTATATCGTTTATACATTACAATGAATTATATAGTTATTTTTTTAATAATAATTATTGTAAAAATTAAATATTATTAATAATTTAACGGTTTTAATTAATAACAATGCAACAATTCTTTATACAGACGGTGCAATTAATTATGTTATTTATTTCCCCTTTTTGTAACCAAGTTAATTAAATGGCTTTGTTGTTTAATATCAATGTCCACAAATAAAAAGTGAAAAAAAGATAGTGATAATATGAGTTGGCTACTCTGACCCGTCATCCTACAATAAATTATTCATTTGACAATATTATACATATTAAGAAAAAATAGATAATATTTTTATTAAATGACTCTTTTTAAGGATTGTTTTTCTTTTCGTGTTTTGGTATAGATGCTTCAATTATTGTATTTGTTTTAATTATATTTTAGATTGTTGCAAATGATGGGGATTAACTTGAAGTACTAATATAACTAATTAGAATATCAAGTTAATTAGATGATATTCTTGCAGTTTATTTTTATTGAAAAAAATATTAATCCATTCATCATTTTCACATATATAAAAGAAAGATAATGACATGTGAGCTATGCAAAAATTATTAATTAAATGGTAGGATTAAAAAAAATAATTAATATTACATTAAAAATTAAAATAATCGTTAATCTTAAAATAATTTTTTTATAAATGACCTTGAGATTGAAAGAGTAATAATAATAAAAATGCTTAAATATGCTTGGATATATGATTCCAGTCTTTTAAAGATTAATCAATTGTTCTAAATTCAAAATACAGCCATAAAATTGCCGCAAATTAATTAAAACTCTTCGACGAGAATTTTATCATTCATGATAATTCTATTTGATTCGAACGATTTTTATACTGTTTAATATATCATAACTATTTATAAATATGATTTTAAAAGTAATTATAATAAATTTAAATATTTTTAATAATTTAACGAATGATAATATAAAAATTCTTGAAACTAACTATATATATAAATTAATTCTTTTAAAAAATAATTAAAATGAAAAAAACAGCAAAGTGAGATTCGAAAAGGAAACAAAAAAGGGAAAAATATTTTGTTTTCTTGCTTAAAGAAGAGGCAAACAAAAAAGCTTGAATAATGGATTGTCTAGCTGTTATGATTGTTTGTGCATATATGAGAAGGAAATCACTGCAATTTTTGGTAACACATAAAAGGTCTTGGAGGGAATTAAGTTTGGGTTACTCCTAAAGTCGGTTAGAGAAAGAGCAAATGACTCTTGGAGGTAACTTCAAGTTATTGACTTTTACTTTTCTTATTATATAATATATGAAAAATTAGAGAGAGCTTTACTTCTTGATGGTGATGAATCACTCTTTCAAAAAAAAATAAAAATACTACAATTGAAATTAATGGCTCCTAGAAATATGAAAGGAGAACATATAATAGGAATTAATTAATAGCTAAGTTAAATAAGTATGGCTCCTATACAGAGCTATAGTTTGTAGATTTTGAACTCTCAAATCATAATATATTTTTAAATTTAGATTACATACATTAATTTTTAAATAATTTTTTAGTTAAATTTTATTTTAGAAAAAGTATATAACAAAATAATTATAGTATATTTTCTGACATGGCTGGTTAGAAAGAGCGAAATCAATGGACAAGTAGCAATTTAAGATAGTATATATATCATTAATTAAAAAAAAGTGTCATATTAATAAATAATATATCTAAACAACCAATTATTTGAAACATAAATTGTAAATGTGATTAAAGAACTTGAATTCCGTGCAATCAAGAAAATGAATCATTGAATGAAGATTAAACGGTTGAATTTTAATACACATCTCAAACAAATATTTAATACTAGCTTTGTCTTTAACAATAGGATTTTATTGATTAAATCACACAAATCATAAAAATTGATAGTAGTAGAATTATCAAATTTCTTGAGAATTAGTATTGTTTTCAAATTTACTTTTAGAAGGGAGAACTAGTTTATATCTTCATTTCGTATTTATTTTATATTGAATAAAAAATATGCTTATATTAAAAAAATTAATGCAAGTGAAAATTTAAAATAGATCTTATAAAATATGATACAGAAAATCCTCAATAGAGAGATAAAATATCCCTTATACATCACTCAAGTTGGAGTCCTAGCTTCCAGTGCCGCCGCCACTTCACAGAACCTTCTCTTCTCATTTAGGATTATTTTTTATCACCACTAACTTATTTTTTTATTTAAATAAAAAAAATTACACGATTTAATTTTTTTTAATGATTTTGTTGTCTTAGTGGAACATGTTCGTAATTATACTATGACGTTATTTTTTTAATTTTATTTCGATGGATATTGTATTTTGAATAAATAGTTTATAAAAATTATAATTAAATTCAATAATTTTTGATTTTACATATAATTTGTCACCACGTAATTATTAAATTGATTATGTCAGAAACTACTTATAGTTAATACAAATTAATTCAATAAATATTTGTTTTTTATAGATAAATGAGATTAAAGACTGATCATATACTATTTTTATTATTAATTATATATGAAAGAAAATTATTTAATTATTAGAATTAAAATTTTGGTTTAATAATTTTGCATTAACTTAAAAAATATTTAATGTATATTGTTAAGATATCTTTAATTTTCTTAATCATTAGTGATATTAAAATATGAATGAGAAATATCTAACATTTGAATGAAGTTTTTATTCTAAAAAAAATTCAAAGGCGATAGTATATCTGTTCTTAACTAACATTTATTACATAGATTTAACAAAATATAAAATTATTATATTGTTGGAAGAGAGGTGGGGATAGTGGATCCACTGTGCAATAAAAGCCTTGGATTTATCAACGGTCAAGCATAAATGAAAAAGGAAAGGGTGGGAACCCATGTTTAAAGTTTATATTGACTTTGATATTATAACCTTTCATGACTCATTATACAAAATTTCAATTAGATATCTCTTCTATGGAAATTTGGCATCACTCACTAATTCAATTTAAAACCCCCTAAATTTCCTTTGTGGCCAATTATAATATTTAGTTTACTGTCTGTATTTGTTGACGACTTATGATTAGCAAGGAGGACATAGAAATCTCAAATCTAATATAAACATAAAAAATTAAATCCATCTTGAATGGTAGAAAAATAGTTGATGTATCATATTACATTAAGAGTTGTTTGTTACAACTTATTTTAAAAAATAATTTTAGGAATTTTCATTGCTTTTGAAAATAATAAATAGAAAAATAATTTAAAAATTGTTTTAAATAAAGAGTTCTTTTGAATAATTTCTCATGATTTTTTTTTTATAATTAACTATTTTTAATAAAAAAAAGTTAGTTTTATTATGATATACAAACACAAAATAATGTTAATTTTTTATTAAAAAAAAAAAAAATCTCTAACAAATAGTACTTTAAATCATGGAATATCAAAACTATTTTCTTTTTTATAATACATAGTACGCCGACTCTATTGATAATCAGTTTTTTGTTGATCAAAATAAAATTATTTTTAACTCCTTTAAATAAAACTCCAACTTAAATAATAAGTAGAAAAAATGTAATTAAAAGATATAACGCTAATTAGAGAAATCAACTAAATTATTTAAAATAATTATTCTTCAACAAAATTGATAAATATTTCACACTGATAACATGATAAAAAAAATACTGTAAATAATTTTATGTAAATTGGTTAAGGAGGAAAAAATAAAAGGGTAAAAAAATCAGTTAGGTTAGGTATACTTTGACTACTATGAGATTGAGATCAATAAAAGGTTAGGCCATTAGGTTAAGATTAAGATTGAATTAATCACAAGAAATGTCTTTATCCATTAAATTATATTATAATAGACACAAAAAAAATACTATTTTCTTTATTATGAGTGCCTATACTACATTACAACTTTTGATGGTGTTAAATAGTCATTTTGGATAATGAAAAAAAGATTATAACATAACATAACACCACTTCTTCTTCTTCATATACTTCTCAACCCATCAAGTATTTAAAACTATGTTCATACACACCAAATTCTCCACTATCTTTCATAGACACCAAAGTTTATTTTAATATAACAAAACTTTGAATCTTTGATTAAGCAATGAAGTTTTTTTGTTGGCAAAAATCAATCCATGGTTCTTAAAACAAGCATGGAGAGAAGTGTGAGAAAAGGGTATATATATTAAATTACTAATTTAACCCTTCTCATACTTTCCCTCCTCTTCTACAACAGTTTGCTTTTGTGCTTTAGCTATTGGCTTCTCATATCACAAAGGGATTATGTTTTCATCAAACGTGCTTATTCTGAGTAGCAGAAGCAATTAAATAAATTAAGCATTTTTCTCTAATGGATCAGAAGCTTTTTGGTTATGGTATGGCAAACCGGCAAGTCACAAAAAGGCAATGGATTCCAATTTTTTTGGGATCTTTATGGCTATGTATCAATTAATCAATTACTATATCTATTATATTACTGTTATTTTATTTATCTTATTGCAGTTTAGATTAATGTAATAATTAACATGAAGATGGTATTTTTTTTCTTTTGAGAAGTTGCCAACTTTGTGTTATGTTCAAATCTCACTCAATTTGCAGCTGAATAGAGTTTTGTTTCAGTTTCTGCAGATGAGTTTAAGGTAGGTAAGTTCTGTTATTATTCCTAGTTATCTTTCTTCTGTGTTCTTTGTTTGTTTGTGTTATGACTTATGACTTTATGAGAAATAAAAAAAATTGGAGACTCAATTTATAGTTCTTCAAACTTAAGGATTGTATTCTGTTAGTTTTCTGATTTTATTGACATTGAAATGTGTTATGAGATACAACTTACAACATAGCAATGTTTCATGTGGCAAAGTAATATGGAGTTAGAAAACATTGTAGTGGTTGTCCAATGTAATTAAAAAATAATAATATTATTTGTATAAATATACCTAAACATGTATTAGCTATTGATTTGAGTGTCTCTAGTAGACCACGTTAGCTTAAAGTAAAGATTATTGAGGATGAAGTCAATAATGCAAAACAACCAATGTTACTATTAAAATTTTCTTCTCCCTTGACTTTAATGTTGAAGCTAATTAACACAAACTTTTGGTAGTCCATATAATGGAGGAATGGTCTTAGTGGTAGATGTTTATTTTTAACTCGTTTATTGATTTTAAAAAGGATTAATAATTATTGATTAAAATTTTAGAAGTAGCTTAATTAAAAAAGTGTCAATTATTCGGTCTTGTAGGTACAAATAAGAGAGAACGATGAATGCAATAAGATTGTTTATATGAGATAGAAGATGAATAAAGAGCGACACATTTAAAGAGAGAATAAAAATTTATTTATGTGACTTTTCGAGAGTAAAAGATTATCTGGATGATAAAAAATAGTGAGTAAACCTGATAGAAGATAGAATGCTTATAAAGGTAAGTTGTCATTTCAAGTTTGCAAATTGGAGAGCATGTTTCACTCTCTCACAAGTTTGATTGAAAATTGAGTTACTATAACTAATCCAATGCAAAGAATCAAATCAAGCCTTTAATCAACAAATTCTACAGCTTTCATAGTAATATAATATCATGCCAACTGTGTTTGTCTGCAACTAGATGATGAATACACAACAAAATACATATAAACTTGTAACTCTAATCACCTGCACAAACTATAAATCAATTTGAGGAAACCAAGGATATACATGAGTTGAAACTCGAACTAAACGTGTATTAGAACTACGAACGTTGTATGCGATGATTTTGACGAGTTTGGCTCATGTTTTCCAAATGCCTTTACCATACTTTAAGAGAGAAGCATATAGTAATTCATTCCAAGTATCTGGTACTCCGGGTAAGCACCAATGGCTACAATCTTGGTGTTGCTCTGCGGCAGTTCGTTCTGCTTCGGTCTTGTATTCCATTCTGTATATAGAAGGATGACCATCTTTTCTGAAATCTGTCATCCTACTTATGTTCATATAAATCACCGGTGTTTTCATCTTTGGGATGACGTAATCTAGAGCCCTCATTTTCGACGGGTATTTACGTAAGTGAGCTCCTTTAAATATTGGCTCAGTTTCTTTGTGGCACTGTCCTCCTGAATTCCATTGTCCACCCCTGAAACCATTTCAGACAGTATTAGAATTCACTGTTCAGCATATTGTTATTGTTAATATATACTCTTGATATCATTACCTAAGAAAATTTGATACCTGAAATGAGTAACTGAGTATCCTCTGAAGAAAACCTGAGTTCGATTTACGTCGATATTGTTGTCGATCCATCTAGCCCAAGTGGTCAATGCCCTTTTATATGCATCCAGCACTTTGAGTCTTGGATATACATGGTTGCCTTCTTGATAATAGTCTTCTCTGTAACAATATCAGAAGACAGACAATGATAACAAATGAATAGAGGAGCTAAGGAGACAAGGTAGATTAGTTTCTTGATTGGAAAATGAATCAGATGAAACAAATTTGAAATAATCATATGATAATATGGTAAGCAAGAACTGAAATTAAATTTCATGTTAAATTTCAGCTTCAGCAACAGTAAAAACTGTTGTAATGCAGAAGATATCAAATTCCGCTAGACAATGGGGCTATAGCTTGTCACTATAGCCACTGTTTGACAACACATTTTACTAAATAACGTATCACGGAACAATAGATTGTTCAAATTCCTCTATACTATAGTTGCTATTTGACAACACTGAATTGGAAATGCAATCTTACATACATAAAAATTATAAACATTGGAATCGAGGAATTTGAATCATAATGTCATGTTAAAATTCTACGGTTATTTGTCTTCAAGCAAGAACATTATTGCTAAAGATTTCAAGACCACTTTCAAGCATAGAGACAGATTTACATGAATAAAAGACAGACTCACCCCTTAGATGTTTTCTCATGGGTCCACCAATGCCCTGTATTGAAGACTATGATCTCAGCATCATGATATGTGGTAGTTGTCTGGTCCATCAAATCCAATCTCAAGGTCTCAAACGACCCGTTTTTGCCTTTGAAAGTTGACTCTCTAACAATAAACGGTGAACTCACAAAATCTACTGAACAATTATAATCCTACAAAATAGCAAACAAAAAATTTCAATGAAATGATATTAAAATTTTTATACTCGGAAAAAGATTAAAGATGTACTAGAAGCTTGCCTCAAATCTAAAAGCATAGACACCTTTCTTCTTAAATTCTGTTCTTCCTGAAATTTCATAAACACGTTTCATGTCGCTGATGCTTTGACGTAGGATACACACCATCGACTCCCACATGTTCCTGTTCAGTGAATCCCCAACGAAAACCAACCTCCTTCCTCGCAACTTTTCCAGAAAATCAGTTGCATTCAAACTGAGAGGCAACATAAAAAAATTGATAAATAAACAAGTATGGTAACATTCATGTATTCTATGGTTTAAAGTAACTGTCACTGGTTTGCTTATAATTGAAATGACTGTAAACCAAAACTAAGATCAAAACACAGCCTATGGAACATTGTTAACACTCCAAAACAGAGTTTGTTTGAATTGGGGATGTTGAGAGATTGAAGGGTAATCCAAAAGCCTATTGGGAAGGCAATGTAAGTGAAACAATTCTACCTCAAACACATATTTAGTTCCTTTCCAAATGGGTTGTTTATGGAGGGGGATAGCATTTCTTTTAATTTAAAATCTTATTTATACCTTAATCATAAATAAATTTGCTATTTCATTCATGTAAATAAAGAAAAGATTCTATTGAAGGTTTACCAAAGTAAACAAGCATTGTGGTCCACCAAAAGGTTACTCACTCTTAACTTAGGACCTTAATGAACATAATGCAAGATAATGATTCAGTCCTTCAAAATATAAATTATTCAAACATGTTTAACTTTTACCTCTTGTGAGGGCAATATGAAATGAGTATGTAATTAATTCAAATCACTTCTTTTTTATACTTTGATTTTGTGGTGAAAAAGTTTAGTGAGAGGGGGGGGGGGGGGGGGGGGGGATGTTTCCTTCATTGATATCAACACATGACCTACCACAATAAGCCACTCATTCTTTCCTATTTCATTCAAATCTATACATTTGCCTCTTTCAAGCATTTTATAATAATAACTTAATAAGGAAGACCAAGTTACTATTTTATATTCAACAAAACAGTTCATTTACAAGGAAGCTTCCAATTACATTCTTCAATTAATTTACTATTTTAATCATACTAAACCCTTATCATTCTTATCCACATTAAAACATAACTTGCTTTTCACTCTTATTTATTATTTCCTATAATGAGAACATTAACATTTCTAAGTTTCTAGTAACAAAACAATAAGATAAAAGGGAATATGCATTGTTAGTATAGTTCAGTTCTACACTTATATCCAATAGCAACCATGTATTCCGCCAAATCACCCCCACTTCACTCCACTCTAATGGTATGACATGATAATTCCTATAAGATGTTCGTGTTAAACTTACAGTGCATATCCATTAAACTCAAACAATAAATAATCATGCATGCATGCATACATACATACCTTGGAATGTCACATCCATTTGGTTTCCATTTCCACTTAACATAATCACTATCAGGCCTACCATTAAGATGACAATCAAAATCCCTATCCACAAATGGACAAGAACCCAAAGGATAATATGGCTTTGAATAATCTCTCACCCAATTCCCATCAAATATATCACACTTTTCATAATCAAAATTCCCAACTTTCTCACTCTTCTTCTCTGATTCTCCTTCCATAGTTTTCTCCACATTCACAGAAACACTTGAATTTTTTGCAACAATTTCACTTCCCCCATTCAAAAAGTTTCCAACTTTAGCAACCCCATTAGGGTCCGTTAAATTTCCATTACCAAAACGTGTTTGAAAACTCGCATTGTAACGATCTAACTGAAAATCCCCCAAATGGGTATTCTGAAAACCCTCTTTTGAGACATTCACTTCACGGATTCTACTTTCATTTTTCTGTTGAATTGTGTGAAGAGGTGTAATTGAAGCGTTGGAAGTGGAAAAAGGGAAATGCCAAGAAGAGTTAGTTGAATCGGATTGAGATCGTTGAAGAAAGAGTTGTTGAAGTTTGGGGAATTTGAAAGAAGAGTTAAGGAAGAGAAGAGTGATAAAGAGGAGAGAAGCTATAACACCTAAACTGAAACCAGATAACACTTTTCTTGTGTGAGATGAAAAGGGTTCTGAAAATGCTATTCGTTTGTTGCAATCCATTGAATTGAAAGAAGAAGTGAAAGTGATTTTGGAAAATTGAATGTGTTTTGGGGTTCAAAGAGAGAGAGTGTAAAAGTGTGCAAATTTGTAGTGAGAGAGTAATAATTATAAGAGGCTTTTTCTCTTTTCCATAACTACTTACATTGTGATTAACCCTTTAATGCAATTGGGTTATTATTATGATTTTTTGAAAGTAAGAAACTTCACAATCTTATCATTGATGATATCCTTTTGTATATAGGTCTAAATATTTTAATTGTTTAAATAATATAAATATTACTTAAAAAAATAGTTTTTAAATTTTAATTCTTTAATTAAATAAAAAGAACAAATTATAAATAAAATAATTTAAATGAAAGAAAAAATCACCACCAAAATCATTTATTTCCTTTATATATAGTCTTAAATTCATACAACATAAATTTTTTTTAATGAAAAAAGGGTGACAGATACCAAAAGGACGATGGTACAGTCCAAAATTTTAGATCAACCCAAAACATCCCATATCATTTCTATCTTTGTAGTGCTAGATAGAATGATTGGCGTTATATAATATAATAAGATATGATTCCATAAAAGACATATTTCTTCCTTAATTTTAATATTTTATAATCTTAATTTATTTTTTATTTTACAATATTAATATATTATTAATTATTTTTTTCTACTAATATATTCTTATTTATTATATTTTAAATTATCAAACTTTTCAATTAACGAAAATTAATACAGATACTTGAGTAAATTAAAATTTATTTTATTATTAAAATTAATTCTTTTAAGAACCGCACACAAATCATGTAATCAAAATGAAATGAAAGAATAAACTATCATATGATGCATACAAAAATCATTATGATAGGATTTAGTTAAGATAAATGTCTAGTAAAATATTGAGTACAATAAATGTATACTATCAATAAAACAATTTTGTATACACATCTAATTAAATTTCATAATAATTTTATTTCTAAGATTTAGTTCAGAATCTTATGCCGTGAAACGAGAGTGAAAGAAAAGTATATACAAAAGGAAATTACATATTTTAGTTCCTACTAAATTATTCTAGAAGTTTTTTTAATTCTTGTTGAAATTAAACATACTTCAACTTTTAAGTATTTGAATGATTTTATGTAAATATATTTAGAATATTATTAAAAATTCATCTATAAAAATATATATATTTAATTTATGATAAATTAAATATAAATTTTTTAAATGTCATATTATCAAGATAAAAGTCCTAAAAATATGAACTTAGAAATTAACTTTTGAACTCATTTTCTATGGAGAATTTTTTTGCAATATTATAAATATGTATGTAAAACAATCATTCAAAAACACATGTTGATGTCTGAACATGAACTAAAATTGCTTGCATAATATTTTTGTAAAGACTAAAATATGTGATTTTTTTTTTAGTGACTAAAAATAAAATTTTATAGAAACAAAAAACTTATTTAACCATTTTTTTTATATAAAGGAAATAAATAAGCAACAAGAAAGCAAGGCAAGTCTACATCTCTATTATCATATAAAATGAATCCACTAAGAGTAGAAAAACTACTATATATCAACACTCCATCAATGTAACATCACAAATTAAAAATAATTAAAATTTTAAAATATTCTAATTTATAGAGTATTATGATTATATTATTATTATTATTATTATTATTATTATTATTATATCAACTATTAATGTGCATAAAATAAGGTAACAATAGTAAGTTGTTGTTTGTTTGAGAGTATAATAATAGGAAGTTTGTTTTGTTTGTTAACGGTTTATGTGAAATAGATATTAACAAACAAGTTGTTATAACAAACTTTTACTACTTAATTATATATTATTAAGGAGTCAAACAAAACCAAACAAACAATCCTATATGAATTCAATATGTATTCGTTTTATTTGTAACAACCCAGAGTTTAGTGGGGTAAATATAGGATACCTAGTTAAACTATCTTATAAATATTTAATTATAAATAGATACAAAGAAGAAAATAAAATAAAATAAAATAAAAATCTCAATAAAAAGAATTATATATGCCACCATAAAGAGGAGCGAAAGTACGAATGCGTTTGCAGTAACAGCGGGTAGTAACGACTAACACATACCAAACATTTTATAAAAGAACGTTACAAGAGGTGAGTAATCACACCCTTTAAACTTTCATGGTACATTTATTTTGGAATTTTAGAATGGAAAAAGAGTTAGATATTATGGATGGTATTTTCTTATAAAAATATATTTTATCGAAAATCTAACTCTATTAAAATTGAGATTTTATAAATTGTAATAATAGATTATGAATTGATTTGTTTACTATTGCTTGTTAGATTACCGTTTTTATGATTGTTTGGATATATACTCTTTAAAAAGATTGTTTTATTATATTTTCTTGAATGATTGTTGTTATTATATATTCAAATGAAATATTATATTATAAATATGATTTTACGAATATAGTTGTCGAAATATAAATTATTTTGATTGTATGTGTTTGAGAAATATATATATTCTTTAAAAAGATTGTTTTATTATATTTTCTTGAATGATAATTGTTATTATATATTCAAACGAAATATTATGTCATAAATATGATTTTCCGAATATGAGTGTTAAAATTATGAATAATTTCGATTGTGTGTGCTAGAGATGGGTCTTGTACCCCACCTATTGATGAGTTTTAAACTTCACAAAGAGATGAGGTTTTAAACTCCACATGGATGAGTTTTAAACTTCACAAAGAGATGAGGTTTAAACTCCACCTAGATGAGTATTAAACTTCACAAAGAGATGAGGTTTAAACTCCACCTATAGATGAGTATTAAACTTCACAAAGAGATGAGGTTTAATCTCCACCTGAATGAATATTAAACTTCACAAAGAGATGAGGTTTAAACTCCACCTGAATGAGTATTAAACTTCACAAAGAGATGAGGTTTAAACTCCACATGGATGGGTCTTGGACCCGCATATTGATGAGTTTTAAACTTCACAAAGAGATGAGGTTTAAACTCCACATGGATGGGTCTTGGACCCCACATATTGATGACTTTTAAACTTCACAAAGAGATGAGGTTTAAACTCCACATATGGATGAGTATTAAACTTCACAAAGAGATGAGGTTTAAACTCCACGTAGATGGGTCTTGTACCCCACATTGGATGAGTTGATGCTCCACCTGATTACATAATACTCACTTTGCATAAGTAGTATATATCGATCATTGATTTGGTTGATTATTTTCTGTAGAATAAATGTGTATATTAGAATTATTTGATTATGATAGATGTGGATTATCGTTAATTTAATTGATGAGCTTTTATTAATTATTGGAAGTAGTTGGTTATTATAGAGAAATCTTAGTTATATCACGAATAGTTCTAAAGAATACTTTTGGATGAAGGCAGGTGCCATGATCGACTTTCCGGTTACCGCTCCGGCTGAGAATAATACTTGTTTTAAAATTGTGTGTATTATTCACTGAGTTTTTATATCTCATTAAAGTGTTATTTTCAGATACTAAGACCGTTGAGAATGTCGAGAGATGAGAAGTCCTACCTCCCTTGAGAAGATTGATTTCTTTCGATTAGGTTAGTAGATCAAGTATAAGTATACCTAATGTCTACATCGTACTTTAAGTTGGGATAAGACACTATTTGCCCAATTTTGAATATTTTAATTATTAAAGATTTTCCAGTTGTAAGGATTTATTTTGAGATTTCATAACATTACTTCTTTCTAACAATTCATTATTTATTATAATACTTTATTCTCTTACATAATTTTGAAATTTTTTTCGTTATTATCTCAATTTTTATACCCACATAACTAGGCGTTACAATCAAAAGTAGTAGAGTGTCCGTTGTTGGCGAGCAAATCAGCATAATGATTTATTTCCTTGTAGATATGATTAATAGAAATTCTTCAATTTGAGATATTTAAAAGGGAGCAAACCTCGAATAAGAGAGGTCGAATGAATCCATTTTTGAGTGGCCCATACAAATTATAGCTACCACAACTTTTGAGTCAATTTCAAACATCACCCATTTGAGGTCAAGGCTTTGGATTAGTTTATTCTCCATCCTAAGGGCTTAAATTTCCGCCCAAACTACATTACAAGCTCCAATCTTAGTGTAAAAACCTTTCACAAATTGAGCAATGGAGTCTCAAATAAGTCCCACATAGCTAGAAGAATTCAAAGCATTGACATGTGAACCATCTACGTTTATTTTGAAGCATCATTCAGGAGGAAGAGTCTAGTACACATCTATAAAGGTTGTGAGTTTTCTTCCATTGAAGGATGAATTACATTTGATTAACAATTTCGCGAAGGAGCTCAATTTCATCAATAGCTAGAGGAGAAAAAATTCCTTGCATTCCTATTCTTTCAAATGTCCTAAACAACTACTTCAAAAAAATACTCCAATGATATTTATACAACCCACACTTCCTAGATGATAGGTTTAAGTTGAAATAATTATATAACCCAACACTAAAGAAAGTAATGAATGTATCAAACACCATTTTGTATAATCTTTTTCTCACATCGCAATCTCTCAAGATATACATAATAGATTCATTACAATTTTGACATCTTGAGCACTCATAGATGATTCATTACAATTTTTCTTCACTTACATTACATATATTAAGTAAATCATATCAAATATTTACATGACAAATTAAAGTTTTCTTTTTAACTATGATTCCCTAAAAAAATTTACTTTTTTTTTTACAGAAACATATTTATTACATTTCATTTAAAATATAATTTTAAAAATACATGGTAGAATATTCACATACATCTTATGAATAACATATTCTCTCCTTTTTATCTATAAATAAAAATAGATCAACAAAATTGAAGTATAATTTAAACGAAATAAATCAACTTTTATTTAACTACACTTGCTTATAAATAAGGTTAGAGAAAACATATTAGTACTGTTTTTGTAAAAACAAAAACTTATAGTAGTATTTTCGGCAAAATAAAATTGATAGTAGTATTGAGATTTAATTGCAGTTTTTATCTTTTATTTTAAAGTTAGTAGCAAGATAATTTATTTAATTTAAAGTATGCTATTAGTCCTTATATTTATTAAATGATGCAATTAAATTTAGTTTAATTTTTAACCATGTTAAATAATTTTAACAGAATTTCACTAAAGGATTTTGTTTTTTTAGCTGACCAAGGGATGACTTTGGTTTGACTTATGATCACTAACAAGTATTATATTTGGATTAAATTGTAATCATTTAATAAATAAAAGAACTATAATAATACAATTTAAACTAAAGATGTATTCTTGAAGACATTCATTTGATGAGAGTTTCTCTTACAGTTGATTTGCTTACTCAGATTCAAGTTGCTAAAGAGGTTTTTGGGTTTTTTTTTTTCCTTCCCCACAAAAAATTTGTGAAGTGTGTTTGGGAAAACAGTTGATCCAATGGTTCACAATATTGATCTTAATGCGTTAACTAATTCGAGAGTGTGGGTTTAGAAGGTTTAATATGAAATCCTGATGGAGGTTTTTAATTTGACTTTTTGGAAGTATGGGTTGGTCGAATAGACATGGCAGCAAGTTGAGCGGATTTTTGCCTCCTCGACCCTTGCATCATACTAATTGAGGAAAATTCACATCCACCTCCGTTTGATAACGGGGGTAAAATTTAAATCTATATTTTTGTTTATAACGGAGTTTATGTTTCCTCGCCTACATTCGCATTTATTTATATATATATATATATATATATATATAATTATAAATTTAAAAATTATATTTATTATAATTAATATAATACAATAATTGTTATTAGACAATAATAAAATTAAAAAAAAAAACCTATAAATATAAAATTATAATTTTTAATATTTTAAAAAAATATTAAATATATATTCAAGATATATATATATATATAGAGAGAGAGAGAGAGAGAGAATTTTAAAATTACTATAATATTATTTGTGGGGTGATTGATATGCGGATTAAATCTATCTCTTCTTCTAAATTTTAAATTCAAAAAAAATCTACACCTGTATCCAATCAAAGTAGATTAACTTCGCACTCGCATCCAATTAAAGTAGATTAAATCTGTACTCGCATCCAATTAAAGTAGATTTCTTCTGCCCAGATAAAGTGGGTTCGAGTTTGTAAATGCCATTGCAAATTATGTTCTCATCTCTCAAATATGCGATAGTCCTAACCCCAAAAGAAATACACCATTGAAATACTCTGAGGTGCCCTTTCCATGAAAAAGGTATAGACTACAAGACCACAAACTTTGATGGAGGGCCATGTGACGATGATCGTTTTGTGTAGCATAGCAGTAGTGCCACCGACTTATATCCACCGTGATGGTGACTGAAGTAAAAAATATCAATTATAAGGAAGGGGGTTTGAATTATAATTGTCTCTTTTAAGAAAATTTTGTTTTAAAAATTTAGATCTCAGGTTAAGATTGTTCTTAGCAGTGATGAAGATCAATCTTTACTCAAAAGATCAATCTTAACTCTGTAGCATATCAATCTTTAGTTTAAAAAAAACAACAATATCAATTTTACCAAAATGAAAACTGATTGTAAAGCATAAAATAAATAGAGATAGAGATATAGGGATCACACAAGGATATATTCTGGTTCACCCAATTCGAGTTACGTCCAGTCCTCACAACCATGAGATTTTTCACTAAGTGTTCAAACCAAGATCCTTCTTGGTTTTCATGGATCAATGTTGATCTTTACACAATTTCTACCCTTCTACCTAGAAAGGATTTCTACCTTACTGTTGTTTGTAAAGACTTTAACAAGTTGTCTTTCAAACGTGAAAGGATTTTGCAACTTACTCAAGATTTGACAAAGCAACCTTGAGTTACAAAGTAATGATTTTGAGGCTATTTAGAATTTGATATTTACTCAACTCTTGTTTGAGAAATATACTATGTGGATGGACATCTATTGTGAATGATTACAACACAGAAATTAAAACAAAACAACAAGCTATAAGAAAAGGGATTTAGACACTTGAGTATGATCAAAAAGATTGATCTTTTGCTTGGTGTTGATTGTTTTGTTTTGTTCTTCAGTTTGCAGCTGCATTTATAGACTCTAAGAAGGCTTAAGACAGCTAATATGGTCGTTGGAAAAGGACCAGCTATCATGAAAGAGCTGTTGGAAAATCTGTCATAACTTAAGATTGATCTGCTGCATCAAAAGATTGATCCAGGATTGATCTTTTGGTCTGTTATGAAAACAGCTTGTTCCCTATGCATCGTGTCAGTATGTCAGCCTTGAGTACATGCTTTTCTGTCATGTGTGCAGGCTTTAGAATAGTTCAAATCAGTAGTGTACTTCACTACTTGTAGCCTTGTACTTGCACTTGCTTTTTATGAAAAATGATCTTTGTATTATGCCTTTATTGAAGCATAACTTGATACTTCAAATTCTGAAATGAGTGTGATTTTTATTGTTCTTTTGCTGATCTATTACGTGAGTATAAGCTGAATGTGGTTTCCAGGATTGATCAAATTATGTGGAGATTGAATAACTTAAGATTGATCTGCTGCATCAAAAGATTGATCCAAGATTGATCTGCTGCATCATAAGATTGATCCAGGATTGATCTGTTGCATCATAAGATTGATCTGCTGCATCAAAAGATTGATCCATGATTGATCTGCTGCATCAAAAGATTGATCTAGGATTGATCTGTTGCATCAAAAGATTGATCCAGGATTGATCTGCTGCATCATAAGATTGATCTGCTGGTTTGTGATGTTTGATACCTATCTTATTTTAACACACTCAAATGCACATGTTAAATACCAAAACGCTTAGAATCATAATTAGAATTCTTAATTAACTTTTTGTTTGTTTTCATCAAAACATTAAATTGAGATTTTGTCTCAACAATCTCCCCCTTTTTGATGATGACAAACATGTTAATTTTGATTTTAATTTTGATTCTAATTTTAATCATAGAGAGCTTTAAAAGCTCCCCCTCAAAATATGCTTCAGATTTTTAAACCAACATAAAATCTAAAATAATTCTCCCCCTTTGTCAACACAAAAAGGTTGGGGAATACAAAGGATGAAACACAACGAATAGACTCCGGTTTTAAGAAAAATAACATTTTCTGAAAATTCCCCATGAATATTATAGAATTAATATCCCTTTTTTTCTAAAAAAAAAATCAGAATACAAGGAGAATGCCACTATGCTCTTTGTCATCTTTCACAAGCGACAACATTTTAATTTTGAGCATGATAATAAGCGCATACATGGAAGCGAAATAAGATGATACATGTACCTTTGATTTGTTAATGTTTCAAAGGGTTAAAGACACGCCAAATTTTTATAATGAGATGAGGCATCATACTTTTTCATTCATGTGTATTGAGCATGCCTTGTCTATGTATCAATGTTCTTTCTTGATTATTGGATGATGTTCCTGCATCACAAGTTAGTAATGATTTTGGTACCCATATTTGTTTGGGTCCTTGGGAGTTAGACTTGAAATCTGGTTTTATATTGTTAAATGATTTCTCATAATGATCAATCTTAGACTGAGAAGAACCTCTTTTTGAAACTTGTTTAAAAAACTGAATGTTGGTTGTTTTTGATAAGCCTCCAGATTGATCTAAAGATCGTTCTTTTAGTTTCTTAGAAAAACTTTCTTTTACTGTCAAATGATTTTCTAGTTTGAGGTTTCTTCTGTTCCTGTTTTTTATGTCCCTTTTTCTAAAGTAACATGCAAATTCTAAATGTCCAATTTTGTTACAATATGAACATTTGATTTTGCATTTTTCTTCTCTTAATTAGGAACAAAGAAAGTTTCATACATTTTGGTTTTTTGAGTTTTGTCAAAACCAAGCCCAGCTTTATCAAAAATCCCTACTTGAGATCCCATGATTTTCTGAAATGTTTCATTTGCCTTAATAAAGTTTTTCAAATCATTTTTAAGAGTTTCAACTTCAGCCTTGAGAAGATCATTCTTTGTCTGTAAAGATTGATCTTGGCTTTTGAAAAGATCATTCTTTATCTGTAAAGATTGATCTTGGCTTTTGAAAAGATCATTCTTTGTTTGTAAAGATTGATCTTTTCTTTTTGGTTTTTTTGTTTCCAGATTTGTAAAGTTGGAATCCTTCATATTTTGAATGATTTCTTTAAGTTTATCATTCATGATCTGAATCTTTTCTTTCTCTTCTTTTTCTTTGTGAAATTTTTCTTTAAAAGAACTACATTTTTGAATGAGAAAGTTTGAATCATTTAACAAATTATCAAATTCGATTTCCATTTGTTTGCATATAAGACATGGTTTAGAATTTACCTCTGATTCTTCAATATTTGCCATTAGACACAAATTGGCTTCTTCAGGTTCATCTGTTTTTGATTCATCAGATTCATCCCAGGTTGGCATCATGGACTTCTTTTTAAAAGGAAATTTCTTTGGTCCTTTTTTGTTTGCAACTTACTCAAGATTTTGAGGCTATTTAGAATTTGATATTTACTCAACTCTTGTTTGAGAAATATACTCTATGGATGGACATCTATTGTAAATGATTACAACACAAAATTAAAACAAAACAGCAAGCTATAAGAAAAGAGATTTAGACACTTGAGTATGATCAAAAAGATTGATCTTTTGCTTGGTGTTGATTGTTCTGTTTTGTTCTTCAGTTTGCAGCTGTATTTATAGACTCTAAGAAGGCTTAAGACAACTAATATGGCCGTTGGAAAAGGACCAGCTGTCATGAAAGAGCTGTTGGAAAATCTGTCATAACTTAAGATTGATCTGCTGCATCAAAAGATTGATCCAGGATTGATCTTTTGGTCTGTTATGAAAACAGCTTGTTCCCTATGCATCGTGTCAGTATGTCAGCCTTGAGTACATGTTTTTCTGTCATGTGTGCAGGCTTTAGAATAGTTCAAATCAGTAGTGTACTTCACTACTTGTAGCCTTGTACTTGCACTTGCTTTATATGAAGAATGATCTTTGTATTATGCCTTTATTGAAGCATAACTTGATTCTTCAAATTCTGAAATGAGTGTGATTTTTATTGTTCTTTTGCTCATCTATTAGGTGAGTATAAGCTGAATGTGGTTTCTAGGATTGGTCAAATTATGTGGAGATTGAATAACTTAAGATTGATCTGCTGCATCAAAAGATTGATCTGCTGCATCATAAGATTGATCTGTTGCATCAAAATATTGATCCAGGATTGATCTGCTGCATCATAAGATTGATCTGCTGCATCAAAATATTGATCCAGGATTGATCTGCTGCATCAAAAGATTGATCCAGAATTGATCTGCTGCATCAAAAGATTGATCTAGGATTGATCTGCTGCATCATAAGATTGATCTGCTGGTTTGTGATGTTTGATACTTATCTTGTTTTAACACACTCAAATGCACACATTAAATACCAAAACACTTAGAATCATAATTAGAATTCTTAATTAACTTTTTGTTTGTTTTCATCAAAAAATTAAATTGAGATTTTGTCTCAACAGTGACACGTGGCAAATCGATGACCGATTATTTGGTAAAATGGAGCTTCACCTCCACGGTATGGGGCGCACATGAGACCTAGATTTTAAAGGATGCTTGCTTAGAGTCCTATTTGGACCTATCGTGAATATAATGCCATTAATTAACGATTTTATAAAGAGAAATGTTATTTATATATATTTTTGGACACAAATACAAACATATATATTATATTTATATACATACTTAAGAGATAATTTAATCATTTTGATAGTTATCTTTCTATTCATTAGAAAATTCTTCCTCTTATTCATGAATGTTTCTCCATCTTCTTTTTTTCGTTTCTCATTCAACTTTTCAAAATTCAATTTTACGCGTTTAGAATTCATTTTGTTGGTTTCGATTAAAATTAATTTTATCTGAATATAATATATTTTATATTCTAATAAAATTTTAATTAGTATTTATGAATAAATAATAAACAATAATGTTATTCAAATTTTTGAAAATTTAAGAGACACAATTTAAGAGGTTGATGAGTGTATTTACATTATTGAAAAGATAAAGTGAAGGAATTTTGACTTATCTAAAAAGTGGTATAGTGAATAAATTAATAATTGATATTATAATAATTTAAGATTGATCATGTATGTGTACATAATATTAATTATTGATTTGAATATTGTTGATTGATGTTGTTCACTTTACCAACTAAAGTGAATTGTTTACTTTCGAGGAGCCTTATTTGATGTGAAGGTGCTTCGAAATATAAAATAATTAATATGCACTTAATCATATGTATGGATAAAAGTCATGTCATCTCTAATCATAAGTATGGATAAAAGTCATGTCATGTCTTATAAATTAAGAGACTTGTAAAGATATGAGACTCAAATTCAGGTGATCGTGAGAAGAGTTGGAGAATCTATAAATTTAAGTGATCATAAGAAGATTTGAAGAATTCCTATCCTTGACGATTATATGGAGATTCGAGACATCCTCATCTTAGATGATCGTGTGGAGAGTCGAGATATTTACAACTATGTCTTAGCAAGAGGAGTGTATTGATGATCATTTGTTGAGTGTGATTCTTGGAATAAGAGAGTATTGTATGGTGTTATATAAATTTGGTTGAATTATAAATTTTTATAATTTTATTTGAGATGATGAATAAATTAGTTGACATGTTTTTGTTGATATAAACAAAAAGAATCAAACTACGTAAATTATTGTGTTCTCTATTACTTTCTTTGTAGCGTACTTGTGTGTGTCCATGAGACTAAATTGTGGGTGTGTGTCGCTTTTTTTCAAGACCTTCAACATATTTTTAATCAAAATTCTAATAAAAGCCTCTTGATTTCTTAATTATAATTCTACTTTAAATCTCTTATCACTTGATCAAGATCTAATGTAGCTCAATTCTTAAGAATGGTAAGCTTTAATGTTATCTATCACATACTGTTTAAGCCCTTAGGATTGTAAGTCCATAGCCTCATGATAAACATAATATTTAATTATAAGAAATACTAACTTGTGTTCATAGGAAATTTATTACTATACTAAAGATAAAAAAATTTGTATTAAAAATTGTGCATTTTATTCATCGAAAAATTAAAAATTGTTTTATTCAAAACATAATTACTATTTGTGGAATCTTTTAATATATATCAGGTTAAGATCCTCTTTGTTTCTCATATTTTCTATTTCTTTCATTACCATAGTTTTGGAAATATAAACATGTTGGAAAGAAAACTCTCTATTTTTAATATAATAAAATTATTCCATTTGAAGTTCTTCTTTTATAGCACCTCCCTTTTGTTTGTACCATCTCCCTTTTTTTTTAAATCTTTTTTATTAGTGGCTAGGTTCTCCAATTAAAGTGTTTTGCATTTTTTTATGAATACATTATCTTGCACATCATAGGGAACTTTGTTCCATTTTATATTGTATATTCGATTATCTTTATGTATAATAAGTTAACTTATATTACTTAATTTATAAAGTTAGTTTATAGTTTATTAGATTATAAAATATGTGTTTGATAAATAAGTTTTTGTCTTCAATTTAAAGTTTATTTTGAAATTCTATTTTAAATAGTATTTGAGGTTATAATTTTTTACATTTTTATCTATTTATAATTTTATAATTTTTTACATTTTTATCTATTTATAATTTTATAATTTTTTATTTTTATGTAATACAAAACATCTGTTTCACTTAGTCACCACTAGTTCACATCTTCACATATATCTAATTCTCGGTGAATATAGTATTCAATTAAGGCATGTATTTTTATATTTATTATTATTTATTTATTTTATAATCTATCATTATGATAAAGTTAAAATCTATTTTTTATGACAGATTATAAACAATAAATTAATTATATTGTTTTTATGATTATTATTTATACATTCAAACTTGTTAAACATTTAGAAACTCTTAAAAATTATGTTTGTATTGAAATAAATAAATAAATAAATGATATAACAAAAAAAAAAAAATTGTATGATTCTAATTTTTATTTCAAAATCTTGTTGTATTTTTTGTTGGGTTTCTACCAAAAACTAAAAATAAAGTAGGAAATTAATTACAAAAATAAAAATGAAATAAAACAATACATAAGAGAGATGGATTAAAAATATCACATTTTTTTTATTATTTTAAATTAAATAATTATATTATTTTATATTATTAAAAATTAAATTTATTAATCATTTTAATCTCAATTGATTAGCTTTTCAGCTATAATTCAACATTTATCAACTAATTTTTTAACTATTAGTCAATTTTTCAATTATTAACTAATTTATAACTTAATTTTACTTAATAAAGTCTAAATATATATTTCCATTTAATACAAGATTATTTATGTTATTTTATAAATATATATCTTTATTTCTTTTCACTTTAATTCATTCTAGAAAAATAAAAAATCTTCTCACTTTCCACTTACTTTTTATTCACTTTATTTCCTTCCAACAAAGCATTAGACAGTTCCTTTCTTTCCTATAATTTGTTTTTGTTTAAAATCCTCATTAAGATTTGTTTTACTTCCCTTTTATAAATAAAAGAAATATATCAATTAATAACATTGATGTAAAATTGAAGGTTTTTATTGTGTGAGATACGGCATTGTGATTTAAGCGTGTGATTTAATCAAAGGGTGTAGCATACTGCGTTAACCTAACGCTAAAACCCTTGAAATATAAACCCTCGACCCTACTTTGCAACTCCTTCTTCAAATTGTCCCCTTTCTCTCTGCGTCACTTCAAAGCTACTACTCTCTTCCATGGTAAATTTTTCTTCAACGTCTTCTCAACTTGATTCTAGATTTCGATTGAAATTGATTTTTCTTTTTATTTTGCTGCAGGCGTTGCCCAATCAGCAAACCGTTGATTACCCTAGTTTCAAGCTTGTTATCGTCGGTGACGGTGGCACCGGTTCGTTTTTCTTCAGTTTCTTTTTTAGATATGTTTTGTAACCTAAAAATAGCGATTCGCCAGGATCTGATTTGTAGATTTGGATATGATATTTGTTGCAATGCAGGAAAGACTACATTCGTGAAGAGGCATCTTACTGGTGAATTTGAGAAGAAATATGAACGTAAGAAATATTCAGTTGTGATTTCGATTAGGGATTTAATACGCGTTCAAGTGTTTAAGTGATTTATTTTTTTGTTGTTTTGATTTGATGGTGTGCAGCAACTATCGGTGTGGAAGTCCATCCATTGGATTTCTTCACAAACTGTGGAAAGATTCGTTTCTACTGTTGGGATACTGCTGGACAAGAGAAGTTTGGAGGTCTCAGAGATGGATATTAGTGAGTGTTCTAATTTCTTTGATGAATCTATGAATATAGGAATGTATATACTTGGCTCTTGTTTATTGTGTGATCTTTTGGTAATTTATTTAATGGATTTCATTTATGTATGCCTAATATGCATAACCATCTTCAGTCAGCTAATGCTAATAGTTCAAATGTGTTTTTTTTCTTTCAATTCTTAGAATTAATTTGAGTTTAAATCTGCATGTTGTGAGCTTGACTTGATCAACCTTAATGTTGTGAGCATTAAGGTTGTTCCCAGTCATCTTGATCTGTCTCTAATCAGGATACACCTGTATCCTGTGAATATTTGAAACACGAGCTTTTAGCACTTTTATAGTATTGTTTTTCTGACTCATGAAGTTGTTTTTACTTTCTCAGCATCTTCTGCAATGGCTTTAGTTATATATAGAACTTGTTTCTTTCCAACAAGTATATATATGGGATTAATCAGTACTGTAGTTTTGCATATCTTTATTCCTGCTGGAATCAGTTATTTAGATAAGTGTATTCTAGCATTGAAGAATTTAATGATTGTGAGGTTTTTTTTACAAGAACAGTTTGTGAGAGGCTTTTAGTGTGCCATGATACAAGCTCCTTTCACTTTTACATGTGTGTCTGCATTGCTCCCCTTTCTAACATGCTCCGTCTTATTTTGCAGTATCCATGGGCAGTGTGCTATTATAATGTTTGATGTTACTGCCCGACTAACATACAAGAATGTACCTACCTGGCACCGCGATCTTTGCCGGTTTGTATTTCTATTCCTTCAAACCTTTGTAATTGTTGTCTCCAGTCATTTGATATTTGTCACGAAGCTGTTTATCTTACTTTTTTGTCAATTATCTCCACAACTGTTTTCAGGGTTTGTGAAAACATCCCAATTGTTCTTTGCGGTAACAAGGTTGATGTGAAGAACAGACAAGTGAAGGCAAAGCAGGTTACATTCCATAGAAAGAAGAATTTGCAGTACTATGAAATTTCAGCCAAGAGCAACTATAACTTTGAGAAGCCTTTCCTGTATCTTGCCCGGAAACTAGCAGGGTAGGCATCTACTTTATTATGAGGAACACTTCAAACATGTAGATACATTTCAACTGATTATTGTTTCGTACTTGTATTTTGCAGTGATCCTAACTTGCACTTTGTTGAATCTCCTGCCTTGGCTCCTCCAGAGGTTCAGATCGATTTAGTTGCACAACAACAGTAAGCTATCTGTCATGCTATTGATTAATTGTTTCTACACTGCCCTTGTGCTGGTTTTGGAGCTAGTATGGAAAATTTTATCTTTGATATTCCTATAATGACTTTGTTGGTTGCTTTTGCAGGCATGAGGCTGAGATTGCCCAAGCTGCTAATCAGCCCCTTCCTGATGATGATGATGATGCATTTGAATGATGCATTTGAGTAGAACCTGTACGTGTGGTGACAATCTTCATGAGTGTATGCTTACTGTTTGTTTCGGAGGTTATATTATTCACCTTTTTGCATGTGGATTTGAGGATCTGAATTCAACCAGTATGAAATATTTTACTTGAATTTAAAATCTTGTTTATTGTTATGTTATTGCCTCGGGCATTAAACTTTAGCATCACAATACCATTTTTTTTTTACTCATTTTGCATTTTAAAAGAAACCATCTATGAATTCGGTTTCGAACAATTGTTAACTTTCGAAGGTTGTGTATGCTACATGGAGATCGGATCTTTAACTATTATATTTTCTGTCAATTTACCAAATATGTGATCAAACAAATATGCTAAGGTTATGGTCCTGCACCTCCTACTGGCATTTACTTGCCTTACTGTAGAATTTTTAGTATAATCATATGGACCATTACTTACCCAATATCAGGCACGGTAGAAGAACTTTGTCTCTAAGCCAAAGCAACACTTTTTAACTCGACCTCTGTTTGCCATTGTATTGCAGCTGAAAAGCAGTGAAACAATTTAATCTTGAAAATCTTCTAAATGTTCATAGGATGGTGAAAAGGCAGATTGAGAGCAGCTTGTGCATGTCATTTCCTTGATATCGAATTGGCTTTCTCATCTGTCTTACCTGCAAAAAAGCCTTGTTTAACTTTAAACCAAGTGTCTTCTATAAGTTATTCTATTTTATTTGTCTTCAATAAAATATTCAATTCATCTACTAACCCTTGTACTCAACCACTTCCATTCTTTCAATAAACCGTAACAATGAATCCTTCGATTTGAGTACCAAAAGCATGACAAACCTTCCTCTTTCACACTCAACAATTAAATATTGTTTTTTTAATTGTTAAGTTCTCACCTTTTTGCAATTATTCTTCAAACAACACCCGTTAATTTTAAACAAATTACATTTGCCACCTAGAAATTCTCCAATTGTTGAAAATGTTAAACAAAGAACTTAAGAAGTAAACGATGGGTAAGTTCTCCCACCGTGTTGCTCTCAAGGTGTGTATGCGGTCCATTATATTTTTCTTTTATTTATAAGGAGTTTCTTATTTTTGCTGAGTTATGTCGGTACGAATATGCAGTCAATAATTTTTAAAACTGAATTTGATTCAAAACCATTTGAATAAAATTAGACGGCTCTCTTCGTAATTGTGGGTTCTTACTAACTACATGAACATTGGGTTCGATCAATCAATGGTTATTATTGTCTTTGTAATGGAACACGTTGCTCGATAGATCCATGTGTGAATCTTTTAGAAGTAATGGAAGCTATCACTTAGATGCCATCTCTTACTTATTTGGCATGCCATCTTCAAGTGATTAGGGATGATGATTGCCATTCCTCAAATTCACTTTCAACTATATATATTCAATTTTTTGCTCGATGGCCGTGGAACTTGGTATAAAAGAGGTCTCACCGTGTTTTGATATTCTATTCTGTACCTAATACGTCGTATATAACAAATGTATTTCTTCTAATCAAATCTTATATTTTAGATTTGTAGAATAATAATCATTCACTAAATTTAGGTCAACTCGTGAAAATGATTTTGGCTTGTGTAAATTTATTCTGTGGCATTTTTTTTAACAACTTCTATAACTTTGAATTGTAATCTTATTTTTTAACAACTTCTATAACTTTGAATTGTAATGTTAGGTACTCACTTGTTTAAAAATTAGTCGTACAAAAATCAATATATTTGATTCAAAATTTAGATTAAATATATCAAATTTTATTTAACTAATTTTTACTTGTATTTTGAGACAAATTAATAGTTAAGTAGTATCCCACATAACCAGCCAGTTTGTAGAATAATAATTACCTATTACTTATAAACATTTTATCATACCTTCTCTCAAAAGATCGATTGCACTCACATTTCAAATATAACAATTTTTTATTTATTATTATTATTATTATTATTATTATGTTTTTTTTTTAATGTTAAGAATACTACAAAACGCTGATAATCTCCAACATTCTGTAGTAGATTGAAGGTTCTTTATTTTTTAAGTTCGGTAACTTAGCCTTTTGACCATTGGCATGTTGCTTAAAGCTATGTTTTAGGACCTATATTAGCAACATCAACTTCTCATTGCTTATCAATAGCTATTTTGTATGAAACAAAGTTTAGAGAAAAACTAAAAATCAACATATTTTGTCAAATACTACATTAGTCTCTATGTGCAAGACCTCTTGATCAATATAAAATACTTCGGAAAAAGAAATTTTACATTAGATGTCTCAACAATATACATTTTATTTTTAAACAGAAGTGAGAGTGGAGGTAGTTTTCTGAAAAGTTATTTAACGCATATGTAACTTGAAAAAGTTTTTTGAAAAGGAAAAATTATATTAGGAAATAATCTTAAATATAAGGAGAAGTGTAGTAGATATTGAGTCATTAGTCTTCACAGTAGTTTGAGAGTGCTTAGCAAAGTTCAACCAAATAATAGTTTAACGCAATATATATTGTCCACAAATAGAGATAATATGCTAAATTTTGCTAGATATTATTATACCTTGTTACCTACAAGTCTGTTTACAAATTCAGACTCTAATGAAGTGAAGTATTAAAACAAATTCTAATTATCAATCCTACAAAATAGAATATATTTGTACATATAGAGTCTATTTTGAAGTCTATGAAAATATTTGTACATAGAGTCTATTTTGAAATCTAACTTGATAGGACATCCTATTTAGATTCTTTTTTAAAGTCATATATTTGAATTTCAAAAATATAGTAGCAAATTTAATATTGATGATATATATATGTAATAAGTTCTGTGTCAAAAATTAAAATATAAGTCATTATGTTTAATGATATAATCTGTTTTGATCTCGAAACACAATTTTAACTTTAAAATTAGATGAAATATTATTTTTTTAATGATATATATATAAAAAAAAGATTATGTTACAGAATTTACGTTAATTAATTATATTTTAATATTTTTTAAAATTTTGAAAATATAATTTTTATTTTTAAAAACAAATTTATTATTTTATTACAATATTTAATTA
>JBBPBS010000738.1:6313126-6357667 GCA_037974835.1 Cicer judaicum | reverse complement strand
CACTGATAAAATTTGTCCCATGTTTTATGAAAAGGTTTTAAAATTTGATGAAAGAAGAAAAATAAAATAAAATATCAACGATATTAATCTTGTTATTTTTTATATTTATTATTTATATAATTTTATAGGAACTATAAATTTTGTATGTAATTACATTGTCGTCTTGTTAATGTATTTATGTAATTTTTAATTTTTGTTGCAGTTTTTTCTTCATGCAGGATTTTTATTACGATTTTTTTTTTGGTAGTTTTTTATATACAGTTTATTTTTTGTAGTTTTATTTTTTAGTTTAATTGAGCAGTTTTATTTTTACAGTTTTTATTTGAAATAAATAACTGTTAAAATATATTACCATTCAACCTTTCTTAAAACTTTCTACAACGGACGTCAATTAAACTTTCTACTCCATCTATTTGCTTATCATTTCCTGAATTTGATTCTTAACAATCAGATAAATACGCATTGTGATGGTCCTAACTTGATTAGATAATTTATAAACACGCATATTGTAATTTATGATTCAAAATGTTGAAATTGAATACGTAAGATATAGATCGCGCGAATACTGATATCGCGAGTGTGTGAATTGAACAGTGAAATTGGATCAAAGTAACGTAGTTATGGTTTCTAAAGCATCCAAATGCATATTAGATCTCACAATAACAAACATAACCTATGAATTTTAATTTTCAAGCAAATTCTTCTTTCTGTGGAAGGTAACCCGCTTTGCCTTTACTTGTCTATTCTTCACATCAACCTTGTTACCGCAAAGAGATTGAATCGTTATAATAACCCTTTTATAAATACAATTAATTAATTTATACCATTTTCTATTCAACATATGTTATGGTACTACCATTAAAATATCAAAATAAAATCAACTATACAATTAATTTAAATTGTGAAAATAGAAATATGTTATAATATATTGCTTTTGAATGATAAGTGTATGACTTCTTAACTAAATCTTATACAATCACTCTTAAAAATGACTAGTACTTTATCATTTTGTGTAGTAAAGACAAATTAATCATAATATTTTACATTAATATTCGTACAATGAAGTTCCATAAATTTATAATGACTTTTATAGTTTATTTTTTTAGAGATATAACATTTTATCAACTACGTGTTGTTAAAAGTTTATTAATTTTTTTGTATGTGTGAATTTAAGTGATGTTTTATTTGTAATTATAGGTAATGAATTACAATAAATATATATTTGAATTAAAGTATAACTTGGTTGTGAGGGACATCAAAGAGTTTTAAGAATATTTTGGGTATAAAATCTGATAAAACAAATATTACCACTAATTTAGTATAATTTACTTATGAAAAAAACTGTAAAAAATTGTAGAAGTATATGAAGGGTATCACATAAGAACATAAGACACAAATATTATGATGTGACATTTGAGGTGTCATTCAATCGAGTTTGGAGCTTGTTTTAATATTATTATAAATACCATTAATTTAGTATCATTTACTTATTAAAAATTTGTAGAAACATATGAACGGTGTCACTTAAGAATATAAACGATGTGACATGTGAGGTATCATTCAATTGAGTTGAAAATCTCTTTTAATATATCATATAAATATAAGGAGAAGACAAATGGAGAGAGAATAGAGAGAGATCTTGACTAGCATGATTCGTTAACTATTTAAGCATTTGCTTATCAAAGAAAAACTATTTAAACCTTTGAATATGATCCCAAGACTTAGAGCATGTGCTATCAAAAGAGACTCTAATTCTAAGATATGAAATTAATCAACAAAGTCGATAGCAAAAACAATAGCAATGAAACTATACAAAACAAAAATGCTATAATGTAGATTTTGATACTTGAACAAAAAGAAACAATGTAAATGAAATTAAAGAAAAATAAGGAAAAAATAACACCAATATATACGCGTTCAATCTCGCTTTCTTGAGATCTACATCATAGACAAAGGGAGCAAAACAATTCACTATGAGTATTAAGTTTATAAGATTAAGACATTAACAATTGAAGTGTGTTTTTACTATTGTATCAATCACTATTTAAAAGACAACAATACAAGTTTCTACTTCCAATCTCTCAATCTTCTCTCACCCTTAATCTCTCAATTTTTTTTATTTTCTATGAATCTTCACTTGTGATTTCATAGACCTCACTTTTCTCATATATGATTTTCTATAAATCTTCACTTGTGATTCCATAGACCTCACTTTTCTCATCTCTAGCAACAAATGCAAGTACAACTATATATAACATTCTCGAGCAGGTTAATTTAACTAACTATAACAAACTTATCATAATTGAATTAGTCAAATTGAGTTATAATAAACTCAAAAGAATAACTAACTCTAGTTGACGATGATTAAGACATATCTATATACATGTTGTTAGTGTTAAGGGTCTCACATTAGATGATATATACAACATGAAAAAGTATTTATAAGTAGTGAATAGTCTTCACCCTACAACAAGCTAGCTTTAAGGAAGTTGTGTACGATCCAACTCAAATTCTAAGATGGTATCAGAGCCTATCTAAGATCCATTGGACCACCGGCTATCAGGTCACCGCTATCGGGCTATGCCTAGATGTTCAGTCTTAAACATGATGGATGTGTGTTAAGAGTCTCACATTAGATGAGATATGATATGGTAAAGTGTTTATAAGTGGTGGATAACCATTAATTACCCTACAAGTCGATTTTGTGGGGTATGTAGGGTCCAACTCAAATACTAAGAGTTATTGAATCCAAAATAGGGTGTGGTGGAAGATAACTATCATATGGTTCCCGAGACTCAACTTAATCGTGAATCTATGACAATTTAATTTCGAGCTTTTTATTTTGTCTATAAAGCCTAATCAACCGACAATCTTAATATTGTTAGAATGAACATTTTTTATGGTGACTAGAGTTCGAATATGAGATCTCCACTTTATGTGTGCAAATTTATTAATAGTATTTATTATCTCGTCTACTGACACCAACAAAAATTTAATTTTTGTTTTCTCTAATCCATTGTTGTTTATTAGTTGCTTTATAGATTTTGATATTCTTTCTTAGAACATTTATGATGCATTGGGTAAAAACTCAAAAGACCGCAACCAAAAATATGATTACTAGTTATACAATTAAGACTTTTTTTAAGTTTAGTATTTACACAAATTTAATGAACTTTAGTGTGTAGTCTTATTTTTGTCAACTATTAAAAAAAAGAAAATACTTTCAATATCTACATTTAGTCCCTCAAAGAGAAAAATAAAGACTAAAATTCAACAAAAATTTTGTTGGTGACAACTTTTTTTCATTTTGATCTTAGAGAAAATGATAAATTTCATCATAACTATAACTAACTCACAGGGTTTCGATGTCTCAAATTCAAACCCCGAACAAATCGTCAAATTTAACAATTTCAAAATTTACTAGTTGAACCCTAATATATTTACCAATTGAACCAGGGATTAAGGACATGGTGGCAACTTTTATTTCGTGCTAACTTTTTTCTCATATAATATGATGGACACTTGTTTAAGGGATTTGTATACCATGGATGATAGTTTTATTTGGTGAGCTATTTTAGAATGAAGTTTGATAGATATATTGTTGAAGTGCATTAGAGGATAAAGTTGCTGAACCACTTCCATCTCATGACTCAGACCATAACCAAATTTTGATTAATTTTATGAAGTTTAATAATCCAACAATTATTCAATTTGATTCTTTTCTCCAAGATTTGCATTAATCTACATGATTGCCTCATGCTTCATCTCAACATGGAGAGAATCAAAGAACATGTTAAGTGCAACTAGGTACAATTATCTAACATTGATTCAAAACAATTCTGCAGCAAAAAATCAAAAACATTCCAACAACAAAGATACTTATACATGACTTTTCCCTTTTTTTTTTCTTTTTACAAATGATGAATACAAGCATTACATAGCTAGCTATTGACACTAATCACAATCAATGTCCTCTTTCTCACCATTTAAATAACATGAGAGCTATAATGGTAAAAAAAACCAAGATGCTTGTGTCACCTAGGGCCAGAAAGTTCCATGGCTTCTACTATGAGTGATGATTCCTCTATAAAATCTGAATATCTTTGAGGCGGATTTTCGCATAACCGAAATCTAGGTGTTTCGATTCGCTGTGAGGCCTCCCATCTCTCAGCCAAGCCGTCTCCTTCCAACATCTTTAACACTTCGGACATTTTTGGACGGTGCGAAGGATTAAATTGTGTACACAAGAGTGCTACTTGAACCATTTCTCCCAATTCAACGATGTCGAAGATTCCCTTTAGATCTTTATCTACCATTTGACTTAATCTTCCTTCCAAGTGTAGCTTCTTAACCTGAAAATTGTTTGACTTGTTTTAAACATGCTACTTTTGTTAAATATAGAAACTAAAAATGAATATAAATTTGATACGGATTAGAAACATATTTAACCTTCGGTTTTAAGTTGTGGAAATAGATATATTTCTTGAACTTGTAAAAGTTTTTTATGTCAAATAAACTAAAAGAGAATCTAGAGATACTGAGAAGAGCGAAAGTCGGGAGGAGCGTACCCAATCGAGCATTACACCTTTCTGGTTTGCTGCTCGACCGAAATCTAGAGCCTTATGACCTGTGATCAGCTCAAGCAGCAAGATTCCAAATCCGAACACGTCAGTCTTTTCCGATGACTGGCCTGTGGATAGGTATTCCGGAGCAATGTGACCAACAGTGCCACGCACGGCAGTGGTCACATGAGTATCTCTGTGATCGAGAAGCTTAGCTAAACCGAAATCGCCTACAACTGCTTCAAAGTCTTCATCTAGCAGTATGTTGGCTGCTTTGACATCACGATGGATAATTTTAGGGTCGCATTGCTCGTGTAGATAAACCAACCCTCTTGCTGTACCTAAAGCTATTCTCTTCCGCCTTGTCCAATCCAAGGCCGGCCTACCATGAATATGATCTGGTATATAAATCAAAAACCAAAGCCAAAGTAAGGTATGATTCAAATGATCTAGAGAAATTAGAGTATAAATATAAAGCTCAATCATAAGCAGCCTAAAAAAATTGTGTCGACACGAATATTGCCAATAGACTGCACCTCAAAGCATACATGGTTATCTAATTATGGTGCTTTTTCTTTTATGTTTCAGAGAGCCTAGAAACAAAACACAACACACTAAGTACTGGATAAAAGGAGTATTGCAAGTTCAAACTCACGCCCCGACATATCAAATATCCCCACAACATTTTACCATCTGAGCTACACTTACGAGACTATGGTACTTGTTGACACAAGTAAACAACACTGTGAAGTTGAAGTGATCATACAAAAGGGAAACAAATGATAAAACCGATCTGTAATGAAAATTTCAAAGTTCAATGAACTAACCTTTTAATCTAGAGGCTACACTACCATTAGACATGTATGGATAAACAAGGAGTCTTTCATTCTGAGTACTGCAAAACCCTCGAAGCCTCAAAAGATTCCTGTGGACAGCCAAACTAATTGTCTCAACTTCTGTTTGAAATTGAATCTCGCCACCAGCTGCGTTGTAGTCCTTTAACCTTTTAACAGCCACAACTGACCCGTCGTTCAAGCATGCCTTGTAAACTATTCCAAAGCCACCTCTTCCTAGAATGTGTTTTGAGTTGAAATGGTCGGTTGCAGCCCGAAGCTCTTTGAATGAATACCTTTTTAAATGACCAAGGCGCACTTCTGGGTCGTAATGCTCTGCCGAGTAACAAATTCTTATTAAAAAAAGAATAGAATAAGGAGATTTATAGATCATTTGATGATGTATATTCCTTGAAAAAATGTCCTAAATGATTCTTTACAAAATTTGACATAAAGTTTACTATTAGTGTTAAGAGACTTAAGAAAAAAAGTATAAACGGCAAGAAAGGACTAACCATTAATATCAAAGAATATCTGTTGATTGTGTCTATACCGCCACCAAAAAAGAAATCCAACTATAATCACAACAACAAAAGCAGCACCGAAACTTGCACCAAAAGCAAGTGCAACGTGATGGCCTTTTTTACCAGTGTTTGGTTGAGCTGAAAATAAAAAAATACATCTAATCATGTCATGAAGTTGTTGGAAATAAAAATTTGAAAGTAGTGTGCAAAGATAAATGTCATTAACACCTTTTAAAGCGTCTGGTGGGAAGGAAAGTGGCTCGGGCAAAACGGTAGAACAATTGTTTTCTTTTGGACCACAAATTAATGGATTACCTACAATCCTGAAGTAAAAAATTGTGTCAGAGATTAACTTCGCCATTTTATTGTGAACTTGAATATAGAACTAACAAAAAGAGGAAACACAAAACGAACTTACTTTAATGTTCTTGCCGATATTCTTGGCAAGGAACCACTCAAATTGTTGTAGGAGAGATCCCTACATTTATTTTAAATCCATAGTAGTTAATATACCATTTTTAAAGAGAGATATCAATGAAATGCACCGGCGAAAATATGAAAAGAAAATAATGGAGCAATAAGGTAAGAAAGACCTACACAAGGGTTAGGCTTTCAATGTTGCTAAGAGACTGAGGGCATGCTCCTGTAAGGCTGTTATTATTTAACCACCTAGCATGCACATAAGAAAATTTAAATCGAATGAGAAACACAATGTCACAAGTTACTACTGAAGTAAGTATCAAACTCACAATCTCAGCAATGATTAAAATTTGTATGATGATGTATTATGTATATGCTTTTGTAACTTACAAATAATTCAGGTTCTTGAGGCGTCCCAAAGAACTAGGTATATCGCCACTAAATTCATTATTGGACAGATCAAGTGTTTGAAGCTTTTCTAAGTTTCCTATTGCAGCCGGAATACGACCCGAAATAGCATTATTCTGAAGTAACCTGCATATATAATTATAATCTAGGCATCAATGTAATTTCTTTCACTTAGGGCCTGTTTGGCATGGCTAATTTGAGTTTATCTACTGACATAAGCACTTGTGAAACTGTTTGGGAGAACTTATAGAAATCACTCATGACATGTCCATAACTATTTTCAGTTAATTCCCATAAGCTCGTAGTTTATATAAAAACAGTTTGACTTTATTTTATCTTATGATATAGAAATAGCTTACACATAAGCACCTATGTTATAAGCGATTAATTAAGTTGTTTATCCAATTCTTATAACTCTTTAGGAATAACAAAGTGTATAAGCTTGAAAAGGATGGAATTATCCAATAAGAATCAAGGCACTTATGCCAAACTCAACCATCATCTAAGCAAAATCAAGATATGAAGCATCTTAGTAAAAATTAACACATAAACTTACACAGATTGTAAGTTACTAAGATTTCCAATTTTAGGAGATAGTGAACCAGACACGTTCTGACTAGGCAATCCCCTGCAGGAAAAAGAAAACAAATTCCATTAAGTGAAAATCAAACAAGCAAAAAAGTAATTTGGTTTATTTTATAAACTAATTAAGACCTCAGGAAACTTGTTTGCCAGTTTTGAAAAACACTTAAATTTGAACAACTTACAGTGCAGAAACTGAGCCATCTGGAGTACAAGTAATCATCCTCCAGCTACATGGATCAACAGAATTAATATCCCAACTCTCCAAAACATTGTGAGGATCGTTCAACTCATTCTTTATAGCCATCAAAGCTACAACTGTTGATTGAATAAATTAACAGTAAAGGGTAAGAACTTCCATCTGAAAAAATCTCTTATTTTACTAGCTCATAATAAAAAAATACTCTAAGAAAAAGGAACCAATTAAGACCTTTGCAGCTATTATATTATAGATAATTAAAGAAAAATAAGTACTAATAAGTAGCATCAACCATTAAAGTTTCCAATTTTTTCAGCATAGTTAAATTGGCTAATAAGCTCAACTTATGTACCTTAAATTATCAATTTATAAAACTTTCTCTTCACAACTTTAACCAAAAAGATCCCAATGAATGAAACTAAAACAAAAAATAGCAAGAAAAAAAAATTAACCTTCATAGTTTATGCCAGAAGGAGAAAGAGCAGCAGAAGAAATCTTCACCAGCAAATGAAGCACCAAACCAAGTAACCAGAAAATCAAACTATAAAGTTCCATTCTCTAATATCAGTTATCTATAATGTGGCTCTTACATAAACTCACTATAATTAATAACAACATTACAACCACAACCCATTATCACAAACACAGTTGAGTCCTTATCACCTTATCCAAAACAAACAAACAAAAAAGACCACTTTTTTGGAATCAGATTCTCATAAAGCAAAAAAAAAAAAAAAACACTCTTCAACAAAAAATCAACTTCACTTTAATACAAAATTCAATGAGAGCATCAAACAAACAGAACCCAGATGCCAAAATTGCTTCTGTTTGTTGTCACTATGAAGAATTTGAATCAAACTGAGTAAAGAACCAAAAAAAACAAAACTTTATTGTGAGATCCTTGAGATCTGTGAATGATTTCAAAAAGATTGTGACAAATTTCATGTGGGTTGTTTAGTTCTTGGTGATTTTCATTACTAACATTATTATTATTATTATCTTGTTTGTTTGGCAGTTGCAGAGAATAAAAAGCAACTGAGCATGAAACACGCTCATAACCAAAGAAAGAACCAACAAACAAAGGACAAAACAAAAGGCCAAAGTGGACACAAATGTAGATGCACACACAAAAGCTACACAACTAGTGTAACCAAATTCTTTTTTCACAAGAAAAATTAAAGTAACCAAATTTTCTCCAAAAGCAGCTCAAATTATAATAATTAGGTTTTCTTTTTGATGAATTAGCTAATTTAATTTTTTTTTATACGAGATTGGTTTTTTTTAAAAGGAATTAACTATTTAAATTAGGGAAGAATTTTTCCCACCTCAAATTACTTTGAATGTTCACATGTAAAAAAATTATAATTTTTATATTGCCTTAGTATTTTTAAACAATAATATAATTCTTTGACGTCTTGATGTCTACATAAAATATTTTGGTGAATTGGGTTTTATAGTTCAACAAGATAAGAGAGAATATTTAGTTAGAATAAATATTTACTGAATTAAAAAAAGAAAAATATTTATATATTATGTACTAACATGTCTTTACATTATTATTTAGAATTTTAACACAATTTTATAAAGTACGAGTTGAATTGAATATTTAACTACTTGAATACTTAATTGATATTAATAATTAATAAATGTTAATATGTTCTCTTATGATATTTATTATAGTATATTAATGATAAAAAATTTATATTAAAATTGTAAGTTTTATTTTTCAAAAAATTAAAAAATTATGTTTTTCAAAACATAATTATTATTTACAAAATCTTCTAAATGTGCTATTAAAACAGAAATTAACATAATTTTTTTTTTAAAGAGAATGGAGATTGATGATGAAAGAGAATAATGGGAATGGGATATGTATGTGCAAAAGAGAGAGAAAAAAAAAATTGGTTGCTGGCAGGTAAGTTTTTTTTTGACAGATCACGTGGTTGGATTGTCTCCTCCTTTGTTTGCTTTTGGCTTGAAAATATAAACTTTTTCAGAATTTGGGAAAAACAAATATCAAATATCATTTCAATAACAATATCAATATGTTAGACATGTCACATTCTGCAGTCTAACAGCAGGGAATGGCCCACCATGCTAAACTGCACCTTATTTTTTTATAATAAAAATTATTTTGTATACATATAAATTATTAAATTTTGAATAAATTATGTTAATTTTTATTATTAATAAATTATATTAAAATTATTTTATTTTTGACAAAACAAAATATAGTACTAACATTTTTAAGGTTGAGTTTAATGATAATAGTGTAGCCAATTTTATACTAACAATATTATAAACTGTTTTGTATGATAATAAATAATAAAATCAATTTAGTTTTCTTTTTCTCTTCAAAGTTTCCCTCGAATATTTGATTGTACATATGGTGGGGCTACGGTTTAGAGTAGTTACATTACATGGACTACAGTCACACCATTGCCTTAAAAAATGGTTGAATATTGATATAAAGTTTTTGAAGAAAAAGTGTTGCTCATTGATCCTATCTTATTCAAGATATTAATACTTTGGCTTATAAAAAATTGATACATTGGGGTAAGAATGCATTAGTCCTATCTAGGCACACTAGGGATTACTTGGTCTATACAATGTGGGGTTCACTCATGTTCATCCATCAATGTTTGTATTTTTCTTATTTATTTTAGTTAATAGGACAAGAAAAGCAATGTAAGGTGATACTAACAAATGAAGAGAAATGGCTTGCTTGTTGGGGTAAAAAGTAACAACCAAAATAATAGTACCGAGTGAAGGTAAGAAGGTGAAGTTTGTGTTTGGATTGGTGTTTGGCCACATTTGTTTGAACTTAAAATATATAATGTAAAATTAAATAATATTTAATTTTTTATTTCTAATTTTTTAAGTGTATATATGTGTGTAAAATATACAACACATCCTCTTGTAGTCTTGTTTCAATACGTGGCCATCGTGGTTTTGTTAAGATATACTTTCAAGTTTTGATTATCATGAATTGTGATGTTTTTTTTATGTGATTCTAAACATGCTATCTATGAAGGGGCAACAAACTAAGATTAGTTCTACGTTTCAATCATCTATATTTGTAATTTTTTCTTTATGCAAATGCTAATATAATTAACAAGTGTCTAAAGAAATTTTCAATTATAAATTTTATTAATTTTAATATAAAACTTCTATTTTGATAGTAAGACATTTTTTACGTGTCTCTTAATTAATCATTTTAATCAATCATTATTGTTGAGACAAGATTATAAATCGATAGTTTTTTAGATAACAAATTGCTTAATTACATTCAATAGATTCTTATCTTACTATTTAATTATTAACAAGTGAATTCGAACAAAATTAATTGTAGATAAGTTTAAATCTAATCATCAATAGTATTCTTTTATATCATTAATGTTCAAAATTAATATTAATCATGCAAATATCTTAAGAAAGAACATTCTCATGATAAACACATATATCATCTTTCCAAATCATTAAAAAAAATGTTATAAAATAATATTTGAATAATAAATTCAACCACCATATCATTTATCGATAAAAATGTATAAGAGTCAAAAGAACATTCTACACTTATTTGAGTAAAATATCAATAAATATTTCATCATTTACAAATATACTTTAACTCTCTTCGACAAATATGTAAATCATTAATATTAAATATATTTCATACATATCATTCTCTCATATTACTTGTTATTTCTCGTGTCTCCTTTCTTTTATCAAGTTAGACTAGAATACAAATTGTAAATATCAAGATTGATCCAAAATGAAAGCACTGAGAGCAAAAGCTTCTGCAGTGTATCATATAAAAAATCTCACAAACTTTGTTGGATGAATTGGGACAATGAATGAACATTGTAGGACAACTCTAGTCTAGTGAATCATATTTAGATGAGTCATCAAACCAAATGTCTAAATTGATCAAGATTAGTTATGGCCCTCTTGTAACAAAAGACAACTAAAATTAATATTTTGCCGCAAAAATGTGCATAGACAAAGTGATATATCTTACCAAAATTGTTACTTTAAATTTCTAATAATCATATTGTAAATATAAATAATCTACATAAACATTTGATTCTATTTTGCCATCTTATCTCTTCATAACATTGCTTACCCAATTAGATTTGTTCAAATAATATATTTTTCATTTTTTATCATCAATAATTTAATAAAAGAAAAATACTAAATTTTACAAAAATACTATTCACCAAACAATGTTAATTGATCTTATATGTCAATTTGAATCCACAACCTGTGTCTTTTCTGTTAGGATCTCTTTAGTATAATAGAAATGGCAAGGAAAGAAAGAGCAAAGAAAAAAAAAACAAAGAAATAGAGAACAAAGACTAAATGAGTGTGAGATCCATGCTTTCTTTTGTTCTCTCTAACTTTGCGAGGAAAGTAACAAGAGTTGCCTATTCTTCTCTTTCTCGTTTCTAACCTTATTCTTTGCGCTATAAAAACAAAGACCTTTTCTTTTAAGGTTGGTGTTGTTTTATTTCTAACGTGTCTTGCTTCTTTTTATTTTTTTTTTATTTTTAAAGTGTTGCACTTCTAACTATAGGTGTTTATGAATATGGATAAACTCGTAAATTTAGTCTTTTAAATTAATTTAATTTGATCTAAATCATTTAAGTTTTAGTGTAATTCAAATTGATCAATTGAAATCTAATTGTGTGCAGTTTGATAAACGATTTAACATTTTGAATATGCTATTTCAATCGATTGATGTGGTATATATATTTTTATTTATTTTTTTATTGTTGATTTATAATTAAAATTTAGTTGTTAGATTATATTTGAGAATTTGTTTTTAATTCAAGTATTTTGTTGTCTGTGTAGATGTATTTTAAGTATTAAATGATATATTGCGATATTTTTTTATCATTTTTTAGATGTTCAAATATTTAAATTTAAAAATATTTTTTTAAATAAAAAATATATTTTTTCTTTATTACTTGCGAATCCAACTCGTTCATAATCAAGTTGATTTAGTTCAAGTTTAATCAAAAAATCATGATTAAAAATTCAACCTAACTCAAATAAAATTAATCTGTTCAAATATTGAATTTGCTACAATTCAAATCGTGTACAACCCCTACCTCTAACAAAAAAATTTCTTACTATTATTTTTGTTTTTCAACATTTCTTTAATTTATTTATTTTTTCTACAATTTTCTTTTACTTTTCAACAAATGCATTTTATCAATTAATTTAATTAACTAATTAATTAAAAATTAAGTAATTAGAATACTATCTTAAAATTTAAAATTAATTAAAATAAATAATTAAATAAATTTTTATTGATAGAATTCAAATTAAATAATAAGGAATTTAATTTGATTCAATTTTTAAAAAAAATATATCAGACATTTTTGTACTTTCACGCCAAAAATATATTTCTATCAGCTATTATATTTCTTTATTCACCTCTAAAAGATACGTAGTACACTATGGTTGCAAGCCAACCACAACAACCTTACCCTAATTAGCCATAGCCACTAGTGGAATAGTTTAAAAAAATTCGAATATTTTAAGGAAAAAAATTAAAATAATAGTTCTCGGATTGATTAATTTATGTAACATAATCATAATTGATAAAATGCCCATCACAGTTTACAAACCCAACTCCAAGGGCATTTTTGTCGCATTGGGAAAGCTGAATATTCCTTGCTTATTAAACAATGTTTAATTTTCAATTTCTTTAGTTTTTGCTTTAAGCTATAGTGTGGTGGAGTATGCTTCAGACAACATCTGTGAAACATTAATCTAAGACCTTGTCTTTGGGAATTGAGAAATGTAAAATGCCACATTGAATATTTAAAAGCACATTTGGGTTCATGTTCCACGCTTGAATCACAAGTGAGGCTGCGAGTTTTGTAACGTTTTATACTCATTTTTATTTAAGATTTTTTATATTCATACTACTTAGAAGCTTAATGTGTAAAAAAAAACTTATTTCATTAAATTATTTTTATTGATTATTGTGAGATTTTTATTATCATAAATATAAAAATGAAATTAATATTTTAAAAGTAGTGTATGTAGTAATTAATAATTGAAAGGTACAATTGAAAAAAGTAATTAAAATTATATTAAAATATTTTTTTGTTAAAGTGACATATAGTAAGATAGAGAGAGTGATATTACTTCCTCCGCTTAAAAATAAATATTGTTTAAACTTTTTGCCTACATATTAAGAAGTATAATAAATAGAAAAAATAAATTATTTTTATAAAATTATCTTTATTAATTATTAGTGTAGTTTTCATTATCATAAAATACAAAATAGAGTTCTTTGGAAGTAGTATGCATAGTAATACTTGAAGATAGAATTGGATAAAAATAGTTAAAGTTAAATTAAGAATAAATTACATTCGTGGTCCCTTAACTTAATTTCAGATAACGTTTTAGTCTTTTATCTTTTTTTTTCTAATTTAGTCCTTTATTCCTAATAATATCAAATAAAGTATGAAAATATGAGTTTATTTGAAGATTTGCATTACGGATTTGATGAAATTTGTATTATATTGAAGAATATAATTAATTTTATGAGTTTTGATTTAATTTTTTTTTGAATTTTTGTTTAAAAAAGGATAATGTTGTTGAAATTTTAAAATATAAAATATCAAATTGTCATTTAAAATTAAAATAAAGGACTAAGTCGGGAAAAAAAAAATAAAGGACTAAAACGTTACCTGAAATTAAGTTAAGGGACCACGGATATAATTTAGCCTTAAATTAAAAATGAGATGTTTTTGTTTAAAATGACGTTCTTCATAGAATGGAGGGTGCAACAATTTTATAAAAGTCTTCAATATTTTTTTTATAAATAAAATGATAAATATTATTAAAATTCACATATAATTGAGAGATTATGGGTTTAAATCTGACACATATATTCAACTATACAATATCAATATTTTGTCAATTGAACTAAAAATTAAGGACAAATCGTTTACCATTTCTACGGTAATAAAGAAGGGATAGTATCACTTTTTTTTAATAAAAGTTAGGATAAGAGAATGATGTTCAAATGATTGTAACATTTTTATTTTGATCCATAAAATTTATGGTGGGAGATGATACTCTAGTTCAAAGATTTTAGAATTTATTGAACTCTTGCAAAGAGATCATATTCGTAAACCGTTGAATTCAATATTCGTCTTTTTATCACTAGATCAAATCATGACTTTAACACTTTTTTTATTATTATATTTATCTAATTATTTATATCAGTACAATCATTTTAGAAGAGTCTCATAAATTTATGATGAATCAATAAATAATAAAAATAATGAAAGAAAATATAAAAAGTGTTAAAGAAAAATGTCAAAAGAGTATTAAAAGTATTCTTCAATGAATTAAATATATTATAAGTCTATATAAAATATAATTTTTTTTATATCAAATTTAGTCGTAAAAATTTGAGCATGTTGAATACTTTATTAAATTTAGTTGTATAAAACTTTCATCATGTGATACATTTTGTTACTAAGAATGTAAGGTTTTTGATAGTGTTTGAGCAAATATACTGAATCGTTGCAAGTAATAATAAAACAATAGTACCGAGTGTTGAATTCAAGGATTGTGTTTGACTATTGGGTTGTATTTAATTACTCAAATTGAATAAAAAAATTCTGAATTGATTGAAATAATATTCAAAATTAAAAACGGTAATAAAATTGATCCTTTATAATAAGAAAAATGTTAGGAATGAGTTTCACTTTGAATCCAACCTTGATTCCTAATTTGATCCAAGTTACTAAATTCCTTTATTGAATTATTATGGAATTCTCTTTATTATTCTTACCCTAATGTCTTAGTGAGAGAACCTTTAATTTCAAAATAACTGTGAATTCCTTAGTGGATATAAGATTAGAATTAAACTTTACGATACAAGATTTCTCTTTTCAAATTGTTGCATGTACAACAAATTTAATTGGTTTTATGACCTACATCTGTCTCTAAACTACAATGTCATGAATTTCTCATATCAAACATTCATAAAGTCCATTCCCATTTAAAAATACGAATCATAAAATATTTTAAAGTTGATCAAACAATAAAAACATTAAGCATAGAGATGAGAAAAATAATTTAATAAACTCATTCATGTAACTAGAAATCAAATCAAAAAAAATAAGGGTTTCATCTTGTTACACTGAACCATAACAAATAGGTTTTAGTAACTCATGACAGAGATAAAAAAAATAGAGATTAGAGAAGAATTACAAGAAAGATTCATAAATAATTCTTGATAAAACTGCTGCAATTGTGTTAGAAGCAATCCGTCTTTGAGTTTCTCTGCTAGGGAGGAAAAACGTACTCTTAAAATTTGAACCAAACACAAAAACTTAATAATATTTTCTCCCCTCCACTCCCCTCCCCTCCAAACCCCTCTAACCAAATAGAATCTTAGCCTAAGATTCCTCTTAACTTCAAAATCTTAGTTAAGACATACTTTCATTAACCAAAACATACATACTATAACATATATTTAATACACGCTTTTATACAATCACTCCAAAATCTTAGTTAAGCGGAAATATTTACTCCAACCACAATTTGTAAAATTTGAATGGTTTTGGTCCCTACTTATTGTTTGAACCCACAAGCTTGACCAACCTATTCATCTCCTCAACCACTCCCATATTATAAAAATTAGTACTTTATTTCTATTTATATGTTTTGGTTTTTTTTTTAAATATAATAGTTTTGATCTCTTTTCTAATTTTTTTTTAAAAAATAATGATGTGTCATATTTCAAACGATATGACATACGATACAATAATGTTGAATGATTAATATTTATTAAATTATAATAAATTATTCTAAAATCTTTAGTTTCAATTTTTATATATTTTTTTAATTTAAATAATAAGTATATAAATAATCAAACATATAAATAGTTTTATATCGTATCATTTAAATTATATTAAAACAATATTTTTTTTAATTAAATTTTTTTAGGGAAAGTTCAAAAAAGATTATGATACAAGAACCAATTTTACAAATCAGCAAAAAAATAAATTAAGTCAATATATTAGATAAAATTGTGTGGAACAGCTTTGGAGAGTACTTAACTTTATTGAATACAGAAGTTATTATCATACAAGGTTGTGATCATGGGACCCAACTCAAACCACTCACACCAAATCCCTAATTAGCATCATAACATAACACACTAAGGCAAATGACATCCTTTTATTTATCTGGTGGGAAAAAACTGTGTTCCCAATTGTCTCTTGTTCAATAGAATAATGACTTTAATGTATCAATGTCACTTTTAATTTTAAAATCTTACTCTTTATATTAATTATTATCATAGTTTCAATTAAAAGTTTAGTAGGCTTATTTGTTGATTTATTGCTATATTGTTACAATGCATGTTTACTTTTTGTTCTTTTAAAATAGAATTCAAATGTTTGAATGGTGTTGCAACTATTATTGTATACCCCCACTGACTTTCATGGCCTACCAATGTCGAACTCAAACATAATTATGATGCGATTCCAAGAACATCCAGAACATAAAGTAAGCAAAAAGAAAACTTTACCAGAGCTACATCACATGATAAGCGTGGAAAATTTGAGAGGGTTGAAAATTGAGTTGGGAGAATAACTCATGAAGGCAATCTTGAATTATATTATGTTTCTCTTTATTGTAGTATGACGTTTGTAGAAACTTATTGTTGAATTGAATAACATCAAATATTATTGAATGAAAGGTTTCAAAATGGAGTACAAGAGCATGGAATTTATAAGGAGAGTTAATTTTTTTTAGTTAAAAATAATATTCATAGTACATCGATCGAAAACAACATAAATACAAATTCGCTAAAAATGAAAAAGATGAATGTGTGAAGAAACTTGTAGTGTCCAAGTTAATACCTTAAAACTATAAAATGTCTACAAATTTGATAAAATTAAAGTGACGGAGATATCTATATATATGAATCTGCAACACGCTGAAATTATTGATTCATCTGTTTGATATAGATCAAAGTTAATATGTCAATTGAATAAATAAACATCGCATCGTGATAATAAAAAAAAAAATATCACATTTGATTAACGAAATAAAAAAAAAAAACACAGGAAAATATATATGTGACAATAACTTATTTATGTAAAAGTATAAAAGAAAAATGATATATAGGGTTTCAAATCAAAATATGAAAGAGTTGGTTAGTGTACTGACTATGAACTACAGTTGACTTAGTCAAAATTAACTAATTCCTAAAATATAGCTAAAGCATTAAACTGGATTAGAATTAATCTCATAATCCTTTACACTCCCTTTCAAAATCAAGGATGAGGAATGATGAATCCTAAGTTTGGAACGACATTTGAGAAACATGGATGTTGTAATAGGCTTGGTAAGAATGTCTACGGTCTGATCAAGGGCAGGAATGTGATAGATACTCAATTCTTTGCACCGACATTTAAGATATCTTAGTATACGCTTATAAGCTTTTCAACGTGGTTCTTTGGAATAGTGCATAAATTGAGAGACCTTATTAACACAAATCAATTAAAGATAGTGTGTTTAACAATGTCTTGTTAGCATTGTTTTTTTTTTCTTTAAAAAAAAATTGTATTTTAAAAAAAAAAATTGTAATCTTTTTATAATTATATCAAATTTTTTTATCACCTTTAATTAAAAAATTAACGACTAAATAGTAATCAGAATCTCTTAACTTAATTTTAATTTTAATTAATTTTTTTTGGGTTCGATTTAGTCCTTTATTTTTAATTTTAAGTAATAATTTGATCTTTTATGTTTTAAAATGTCAATAATATTATCTTTTTTTTTTATAAAAATTCATCAAATATTTTAAACAAAACCCATAAAATTAATTATAATCTTCAATATAATACAAATTTTATCAAATCAAATGCATAACTCAAATATTCAAATAAACTCATATTTTCATCTTCACCAACATCAAATTCATCGAATAAAGAATAAAATATGAGTTTACTTAAATATTTAAGTTATGAATTTGATGAAATTTGTATTATATTAAAGATGATAATTAATTTTAGACTAAATTATATCAGTGGTCCCTTAACTTAATTTCACGTAACGTTTTAGTCCTTTATCTTTTTTTTTTTCCCGAGTCGGTCCTTTATTTTAGTTTTAAGTGACAATTTGATATTTTATGTTTTAAAATTTCAATAATGTTATCCTTTTTTATACAAAAATTCAAAAAAAATCATCAAAATTTTTAACCAATACCCATAAAATTGATAATCATCTTCAATCTAATACAAATTTTATCAAATTCATAACTCAAATATTCAAAGACACGCATATTTTCATCTCCAACAACATCAAATAAAGAATGAAAATATGAGTTTATTTCAAGATTTAAGTTATGAATTTGATTAAATTTGTATTTTATTGAAGATGATAATGAATTTTATGAGTTTTGTTTAAAAAATTTGATGATTTTTTTGAATTTTTGTAAAAAAAAAGGACAACATTGTTGATATTTTAAAACATAAAATATCAAATTGTCACTTAAAATTAAAATAAAGGATCAACTCGAGAAAAAAAAAATATAAAGGACTAAAATGTTACCTGAAATTAAGTTAAGGGACCATAAATGTAATTTAGCCTTAATTTTATGAGTTTTGTTTGTAAAATTTTGATGAATTTTTTGTAAAAAAAAATAACATTGTTGACATTTTAAAACATAAAAGATTAAATTGTATTTAAAATTAATATATAAAACTAAATTAAAAAAAAACAAAAAAAAAACATTAACTGAAACTAAATTAAAAGAAAACATATACTGCTTAACCAAAATTATCACAAACATACTTCATAAATTATCACAAACATAATTGATAATTCTTAGCTACTACCACACATTTGATTCTTTCATGGTGAGAATTAATGTGTGATTCTTTCATGGTGAGAATTAATTAAAAACAATTGGAATTATAAATTAAGGGGTTGTTAAAAAGGTAGCATATCTCTACATACAAAAAGAAAAAGAAAAAAAAAAAGGGTGCATCTCTTTGATTAGTAAGATCATGATTAATGAATGTTATTAGTGATCAAATTGCTTAATAAGCAATGCATAGTGGTGGGCCTAGCTGAGGTCCTAGAATGAAAGCCTTAATGTCATAGTGCTCTAAAAGATTATAACCGACCAAATTTGGCATTGGTATAGTTCCCATATCCAATTCCATTCATTATGTATCACTCAATAAAAAAGAATTCAAAGATATCCAATTCTTTCTTTCAATGACTTTATCCATTTTTTATTCGATTCTTCCAATTCTTCTAACCAAACTCACCTAATTATATATATTTGACCATCTTGTTTCATTTGTTTAGTTTAAGGCTTCAAAACCATACCACAATCCATTAACTGCTCTATCACCCCACAATACAATTTACCAACATTTGATTATTCATGTATTTATTAATTATTTGTCAAAAAAGTGTATGTTTTTTGGGGAAAAATGTATTTGTTAATTAACTTTTATATAATTTGACTCTCCAATGAATATGCATGACAAAGGAAGTCAATCATGTAGATACTTACTTGAATCAACTTCGAGTTTGATAAGAAAATCTGATTTGATTTAGAGCAGCTAACAATTTGAAATTTTTCTACTTTTCAAAATCAAGAGTAGGGACAATGATGCTCGTCACTACCACCAAACCTACACGACAAACAAAATTTATATATTTTTTCATTTTATAAGTTTATTCATTTTATTTTATATATTTGTATATATTTTAAATTTAATATTTATTTAACTAAAAATTATTTTGATTTATTTTATTTTTTATGACCATGTATAGATATACAAAGTATCAAACCCATGACCACATATTTGAACATACCAATCCATTATTGGTATTTTAGTATTTATTTTGTTTCGTTTTATTTTATTATTATACAATTATTATTTTATTATATTGATCATCATAAATATATATATTGTTATTTTAAAATTTATATATTATGGCAGATTTTTTGCCTTATTGTTTAACTTGCTCATTTTTGAATATTGCTCCTAATTGTGAGGACCAACTTGTATAGAAATTCATTGGAAATTTATCTTTTAAAGATGTTTACAACACTTTTCATCTTGAAGTATTGAACCTTAATTGAAGTAAAAAAAAAATTAGTGTTATAATATCTCATTCTAAGTATTGTCTTGTTTGGTGTCTCTTTCATAATAAACTGTGTACTAGTGAAAATTTGTGAAATCGTGGATATGTAATGGTGTCATGTTGTAGGCTTTACTCTCAGGCATATGAAACTACTCTTCATCTTTTCTTTGATTGCACTTTTGATACTCGATCGTGGAATTGATTGTTATGTGTTTTGCATATTAGAATTGATTTTTCTTCCATTTCTTCTCTTCATGATTTATGTAGTAAGAAATGAAGTTCTCAGGCGAGAGATGTTATCTTCTCAGTTGACATTCATATCATATAGATTATGTGGTTTTCCCGCAACTAATTAGCTTTTAATAATAAGTTGGTTACCATTTAGCGCATTATTCAACACGTCTCTTTTGTAATATCTCTCTCAGGTAGGGTTTCTAAGTGAATGGCCTCTTCGTCAATACATGACTTCTCTATTCTTTAATATTTTTCTATGGATTTTCATGTTCATAAGGCTCCTGATATTACCCAAGTTAATCAGTTGAAATCTCCTTGTGGTTGGATTAAATGTAATATTGATGGGGTTTCTAAAGGTAACCCTAGTATTTTTGCTATTAGTAAATTTCTAAATATTATAGTGGTACTATTGATAGTTGTTTCTCGAACTACTTGTTGCCTACTCTAAAAATTGGTTGTGTCTTTGCATGGAGTGTGACTCTTTGTTGGTGGTCTAATCTTTAATTAATTTTAATCTCATTTCTTGGAAGTTGAAAATTAGATGGTTGAATTATATATCTTTTGTAAGACAAATGTAGGTGTACATCTCTCATATTTATAAGAAATACAACATGTGTTGTCAGACTTGCTTATGTGCACTTTTACAATTGTTGTTTTATTTGATGGGATTTGGAATAAATTTAATTGCAATCAATATAACCTTTCTTTTTTGATTGTTTTAGTCCATGCTTTTATTAGGTATGTTCTTGTTCATTATGATGTTTGTTTTGTTACACTGCACTCTTTTTCTATTCATGTTGGTTTTATCCCTTTAAGTTTTGGCCTAGTCATACAGCTTTTATATTTTTTAACTTTTTATTTAATATATTTACCCTTTTTTTTAATCCACGTCTGAAAGTAGGGGAGGGGTGAGTTTTTTTAGGGAGGCAAAATTGTGCCCAACCTATTCTGCTGCGATGTTAAATCACGAGTTATATATATCCAATTTTTATACACAAATTAAGTTGTCTCTTTAATAAACCACTCTAGGAATTGAAACTCAAGTCTTTTTCTTGAAGGAGAGTTGTATTATTAATTCTTCTAATACTATGTTAGTTTTAACAAACACTAAAATGACTTTGTCGATTACTTTTTTGAGATTATTGTCATTTATGTATTTCCTAAATATTTCATATGTAATAAATTGTTTATACATTTATTTGACAGACGAGATAATAAACACGGCTAGAAATTCACACACATAATTGTGAGATTTGGAATTTCAACTAGAGACATAATGTCTAATCTAATATTTTCGACGTTTTTCAGTTCAACCATAACTTAAAAAATTTTATGTATTTTTTTAACAATAGTTGTGTATTTAATGACATTATTATTAGTAAAAGAAATTATTATACATACTCAATCACCTTGTTGGAACTCAATTCGACGTAATCAAGCAATACATAAACTCATTTTGGATAACAGATATGATATGGTCTTATACATTTGCTGGACCATTCTGACTTCCAGTAAATTTGTTTTGAAAACTTTCCTCAGTACCCCCACTTTTATACTTATACCCCCATAATTTTCTAAAAATGGCAATTATACCTTTATTGATTAAAAGTTTTTTTTTTTTTTTTTATCATTTCATCTTTTCCAGAGTCAGAAAAGATTTCCGGTACACACTTTATTTCCAGAAAACTTTTTTCAAGTTTTCTGGTACAGAAGGTTGTTACCGAAAAACTTTAAAAAAGATTTCCGATACAGAAGTGAAAAATTATACTACCGGAAAACTTTATTTGAAAGATTTCCGGTACAGAAGGTGTTTCCGGAAAACTTTCTCAAAAAGATTTCCGCTACACACCATTTTTTTTTTAATTTTATTATTTTTATAAATGATAATACACCATTCAATAATTAATTCATCATAAATATTAATTAACATACCATAAATATTTTTAAATAATAATATACCATAAATAATTAATAATTAATACACTATTAATACACCATAATAATTAATACACTATAGTAATTAATAATTAATACATCATAAATCGTGGTCGATTGTCACTTTCCCTAACATGATCGTTAAACATTCAAAGTTATGTATTCTTCCTATCTAGTGTAATTCGTATGATTTTGTCGTCTCTTCCTCGTGCACCCACTGAAAAATTAAAATATTAAAATAAATAAATCACACTAACATAAAATTATAATTAATTAAATTAAAAAAATATATATGTAACTTCCGGAAAACTTGATGCTCAAGTTCTCCGGTATCTACCGAAAATATTGGTCATCAAGTTTTCCGGAACACTCTTCTGTACCGGAGAACTTAAAAATATGTTTTTCGGAATACTCCTCTGTATCGGAAAACTTCATCAAAGTTTTCCGGTAATAGCTTTTGTACCGAAAAACTTTATCAAAGATTTCCGGAGTACAACTCTGTATCCGAAAACTTGTTTTTCAACTTTTCCAGAAATTTAGTAAAAAAACTTACTCTCTGTGCCAAAAATTTTGTGGAGATTTTATTATTTATACGAGGGCAAAATAGTAATTTCATTCTTATTTTGGAGGTATAGGTATAACGATGAAAATTTTCATTTGTTTTTGTATGCAAATATTTTTAGGATAGGGTGAACAAAAAGGCCACGTTGCATCTTATTGGTCCAAATAGCTTCATCCAAATAATTTTTTTTTGAAGTAATAGGATAGAGGAAAGAGAAAGAAAGATGGGCTTGGACTTGGAGATTAGAAAAAGGTATGGACTAATGCAATGCCCATGTGAGAAATTGAATAAATTAATATTTATTTAAAAATTTAATCGATATTCTATGTCAAAACTCATGAGGTAACAAAGCAGGTGAAAAATATTTGGATAATAGATTAAACGATTATAATATAAGTGTTTAAAATATAGAAAATATTTAATTTAATTATAAATTTGATTTTTCTATTTTTATTAATTTATAGAATTAACCTCTTATTTTAAAATTGAATAATTTTTTTTTCCAGAGTTTTGAACTAAAAAATATAATAATATAATATTTTATAAATGATGTGACATATAATTTTACGATATATGATCATCTATATGTTTTAATTATTCGTGTATTATTAATTAAATTACAAAATAAATAATTTCATATGTTAAAATTAAAGTTGTTATTGCAATTTTACGAGATAATTATTCCACAACATTATTTTGTCCATTAGTCATTTAAAACATGTCAAATATCAATTTTTAATTAATTTATCGTAATAAAGTATCAAAATTATCATATTTTAGAATAGAGCGATAAATTTTATAAATTAGTGATAATAAAAGAACTACATCTGAAATAAAACCTAAATATTTATCATGTAAACTTATATATAAATTATTTCTATAATAAAAATAAAATAATAAAATTAAATTATTTTATAGTTAAAATTATTTTTATAAATTGATTAGAAAAGATTAAAAAAATTAACTAAAAATAGTTTATGAACATCGTTAATATTAATGTTATTATGAATTTTTTTTCTTATAATATCTTTAATCATTTAATATACTATTTTATATATTTTCTTTTATACAATCAATAATTAAGAATATTATTAACAAATTAATCCATTAAAAAAAACGGAAAAAATAATAAATAAGCTCAAATCAATCGATATAAATATACACATACACTTTAAGTCCAAACACATAAGTAATGAGATGTTGGGTATCCGTACTGGATTTTGCATTTTAAATTAGATAGTGGACTTCCTTCCGTAATGGGGTTTCAGAAACAAAGTCCCACATATATAAAATATACCTCCATATTTTCATATTTCACATATCCATCTTTGAAAAACTAAAAATCTAGGTAAGGACCTGAAACCAAAATTGATAAGTAAGAAATAAAAATTACTAGAAAAATATAAAAATTTAAAATTGAAAGAGTTAAAAAAAGAATAAATCTTTTTAGGAGAGACACCAAGTTTGATGCAAAATTGTTGGCTTCTTCTTCTTTACGTAACATTCGTATTTTGTTCACCAAAATAAATAAATAAAAACACCTACTTAATTAGGGTTTAAAACAACAAGGAGAATGAGATGAAAGGAAAAAAGACACAGATAGGAACCTACAACACTTGAAAGAAAGAAATTACGATGACGACAACTTCTCTCTATTAGATAAAGGAAGGTGTTTCTAATAGAAAATTCACAATTTGCTTGATGCTTAATGTCAAGTATAATGAGATATTTTTAGGTACAAATAGAAAACTCTACACATTCAATTTTCTATAATTAAAGAACTTATAGATTCTTACACAGAAATTCTACATGGTTCTAGACTTATCTAATTTCAAATTAGTAATAGCATTGTTCCCCCTTAATTTGAAATTTTCTTCTTCATTCCAAGTCTTGCTCTTAGCCTTTGAAAGTCTTCAAATTTTAACGTCTTTGTAAAAATATTTGCAACTTGATCTTGATGAGTCTTCTCATATTTAAGATCAACTTCTTTCTTGGCAATGCATTTTCTAATGAATAATATCTCGCGTCTATGTGCTTGCTGCGATCACGAAACATTGAATGCTTTGAAAGTGTTGTGCAGACTTGTTGTCTATATAAATATCAGTACCTTCCTTTTGTGGCATATGAAGTTCCTTCAATAATCTCGTTAGCCAAATGACATGACAAGTGCAAGATGTTGTTGCTACATACTCTGGCTCACATGTTGAAAGTGTGACAATAGGTTGTTTTTTTGAGGTCCAAGAAAAAGCACAGTCCCCCATGAAAAATATAAAGCAACTAGTACGCTTTCTATCATTAATATATCCTACAAAGTCGCTATCACAGAACCCAAAAAGTTTAAAATCATTAGAAGAGGAGTAAAATAGTCCATAATCAAGTGTACCTTTAAGGTAGCGAAGTATCCTCTTAGTGACTTTCATGTGGGTAGTAGTATGAACTTCCATGAAACAACTCGCTACTCCAACCGTATATAGAATATCAGGCCTTGCACATGTTAAGTATCTTAGGCTTCAGACGAGACTTTTGGAAAAAGAAGGGTCTTGCTTTTGTCCATCTTTAAACTTTGTAACTTTAACCCGCTCTCCATTGGTGTGTTCACCGAAATGCAATTAAACATTTTAAATTTCTTCAAAACTTCCTTTCCATATTTTTCTTAAGAAATAAATATACATTCTTCCAATTTCTTTACTTCTAGGCCTAAGTAGTATGACATGAGTCTGATATTAGTCATCTTAAACTTAAGCGCCATGGCATTTTTGACCTCTTCAAACAAACTTGGATTGTTCCTAGTGAATATATGATCATCCACATAGAGACAAGCAATCAAAATATCTCCATTATCACAAACTTTGACATAAAGAGCATATTTATTGAGACAACAAGCAAACCCATTGTCTTAGAAGTATTTGGCAATGCGATTATTCCATGCTCTTGGTGTTTGCTTTAATCCATACAATGCTCTCCTCAATCTCAAAACTTTATCTTCATGTTCTTTAATCACATAACCCATTTGCTGCTCAACATAGACATTTTCTTCACGATAGACATTTAGAAATGTCTATTTTACATTAAGTTGATAAAGTTTTCCACTTATTTTTCGCTACTATAGATATTAGTAAATGAATAGTGTCCATGCGAGCAATGGATGCAAAAATTCTTCATAGTAAACTTCATTTTTTGTTTGTAGCCTTTGACAACAAGTCGTGCTTTGTATTTTTCAATCTCTCCATTAGCATTATTTTTAGTCTTATACACCCATTCAACTCCAATTGCTTCATAACCTTCTAGAAGAGTTGCTAATTCCCAAGTGTTATTCTTCATAATTGATTTGATCTCCTCGTTCATGACTTGTATCCACCTTTTATCTTTCACTGCTTCTCCATAATTTAATGGCTCACTATCCGCTAAGAAACAATACAACTCTTTAAGGACAAGAGTAATTTCATTTGACCTTTCATAAATGTCTTTTATATCTTTCAATTAACTTGGTCTTTCACTTGAACTTTGATATAGAGAAGTAGGTGAATGAGGAGGTAAAGAAGGTGGAGTTGTATCTTGAAATGGTGTCATGGCCTCTTGATCTTCTTCAAAGTATGGAAGGAAATTACATTTTTTTTCTTCTTGATCCTCCTAATTCGATGTAGTATCTTCATCAAATTTAACATCACGACTCACCACTACCTTATTGTTCCATTGGTTGTACAACTTGTAACTTGTAGAATGCGGATCATAGCCAACATATACATGTTTGATTCTTAGATCATCAAGTTTGAATCTTTCTTGTTGTGGCACATGTGTGTATGCTATGCTCCCAAAGACACTTAAGTGACTAACACTAGGCGTCCTTTCATTCCATGCTTATAGAGGGGTTTGGTTTTTAACATTTGAAGTCGAATAATGATTTTCCAAATAGAACACACGAGAAATTGCTTCAGCCTAAAAATCTATTGGCATCCTTTTGGATTTTAGCATGCATCTTGCCCTGTTCAAAGTAATTCGATTCTTTCTCTCGACTACTCCATTCTGTTGCGAAGATCTTGGAACTGTCAACGAACGGAGAATTCAATGAGTTGCATAGAATTTCATAAACTCCTTAGAAGTAAATTCACCTCCTCGATCAGATCTCAAAACTTTGATTTCAGGACCACTCTCCTTCTCTACAAGAGCTTTAAAGTTCTTGATAGCGAAAAAAACTTATGATTTTTTCTTTAAGAAATAAATCCAAGTTTTTCTACTAAAATCATCAGTATAGAGAATGACATATCTACTCTTACCAAATGAATATGGATTGATTGGTCCACACAAGTTAGTATGCACAAGTTATAGTGGCTTAGTTGCTCTTTATGTGGCTTCTTTAGGGAAGCGTTTCTAGGGTGCTTACAAAGAAGACAACCTTCTCATAATTGATTTTGACGATTGATTGAGGACATCATTTTAACCATATTCTTTTATCCCATAATTTTAAGTGCACAAAAGTTCAAGTGGTCAAACCTCATATGTCAACGTCGTGCTTCACCTTGGGCACTCATCTTCAAACATTTAGCTTCAATAGTTTTTAGGTTCAGGATAGACATTCTATTTTTCGACATAAGTACCTTTGCAATTAAACAATTATTTTGATCTCTAAGCCAAAGATGTTTATTTTTCATGAGAATTTCATATCCTTTTTCAAGAAATTGGCCCAAACTCAAAATATTACTCTTTAATTTAAGCACATAGTATACATCAATAATACACTTATGACTCCCATCTTTAGAAGAGATTAAAAGCGTACATTCCTTCAATTTTCACTTATGATGAGTCTGCAAAGGAAACATTTCCATTCATATTTTCATTAAGCTCCACAAATTTTGTTTTGTATCCACACATATGGTTACTTGCATCATTGTCCAAGTACCATGAATATTAGCATCTCTATCTTCTTCCTTGAGTGTTAGCAACAAAATTGACTCTTCATATTCATCAACAAGATTAACCTTTTTTTTCCTCTTGATTAGGAGCATTACGACATTCTCAAGAAATATAGTCAAATTCATGATAGTTATAAGATTCCACTTTAGATTTGTCATACCTTTTTTTAACTTTGATCATAGCCATAACCTTTTCCTATTCCACGAATTCTTGGTGATTAGTGACTTCTTTTGTGGTTGTTTGATTCACGATTGAAACCTTTTCCTCTTTCTCCTTGGCCACGACCACGTCCTCTTCATTGTTCACGTCCATGTTCGTTTTGACTATTGAATCCTTTATCATCCTTCAATGAAGCTTTGATCTTGAGAACTTGCTCTAATGACTCATCTCGCCTTTTCTTCATTCTTTCTTCTTGAGCTTGCAATGAACCTTTTAATTCCTCAATTGACATTCAATAAAGATATTTTGATTCCTCCATAATACACATCACATAATCGAACTTAGGAGCCAAGGAGCAAAGAATTTTCTCCGCTACATGAACATCTTCTATTTGGTCTCCATATCTCTTCATTTTATTTATAAATGTCTTCACCCTTGAGAAATAATCAGAAATTGATTTGGAACCCTTCATCTTCAAAGCTTTGAATTCTCCCTTTAGGGATTGAATTTTTATCTTCTTCACTTTTTCAATGCCTTGGAGTGATTTCTCCAAAAGCCTCCAACATTCCTTTGAATTTGTTGCATTGGCAACCTTCTCAAACATAGAATCATCCAAACATTCATGAATAAGAGTAAGAGCTTGTTGATCGTTCTTTCTTGTCTTTGCCAAAACCTCTTTTTCAACTTGAGACAATCCCTCTTCATCTTGTATCCATCTCCCATACACCTTGAGAGCCAAACAATGCTTTCATGCGAAGACACCATTTTTCATAATTCACTTTTTTTAGAAGAGAAAAGTGGAAAGTAGTGTAATCACGAGTCTCCATTTCTCAAATCTCACAACCAAACTCTAGATACCACTTTGTTAGATAAAAGAAGATATTTATAATAGAAAAATCACAATTTGTTTGATGCTTAATGTCAAGTACATTGAGGTATTTATAGGTACAAAAAGAAAACTTTAGACATATTTCTAGGAGCTGACCAATTAATACCCACTTCTTGATAATTCCGACAGTTTTATATAATTAAAGTACTTCTAGATTCTTACATAGTTCTAAATTTAATTATATAAATTCAAATTAGTAATAATAGTCCCAACGATGACAACAACACTTCTCGACGGAAGGAGAAGACAAAGAAACGACAACAACACTTCTGTGATGGCAAAGCTAAATTGGGGGAGTAGGAAAAAAATAAGTTCCCACGAGGGAGACGAAAAGTGTGAAAACAAAGATTGCAAGTAAGGGAGATGAAAAATGTATGTGTTATGTATTATAATTTTGGGGTTTAGGGAGTAGTTTTTATTTATTTAATATGCTTAATAGAACAATTCAATGAGAATAGACCTATCAATGTTTGCGATAATAACAAATTTATCCCCGCCATGTTTATTACATCGGGTGTATAAAAACTGATCTAATTACGCCGACGTAATAAGATTATAAAATGAACAACTAGAAAAATGCTGTTTTTTTTTAATATTTTTTTACTTCTGTAAAAATAAATTGTTTTTTAAAATAATAAATATATTGAATTTCAAAAGAATTAAAATAACACACTTTCTAAGTTAATATAAAAAAGCTGTATTTTTTCTTATAATAATTCAATTTTTTTATATAATAAATAAGATTCTTTTTAGAAATTACTAATTTAATAATTTATAAAATAATAAAAATTGTTTTTTAAATAAGACATCAATCAAAATACTCGAATAATTCAACCATAGACTCACTGTCTAACACATGGACTGACATTGTTGTATTAGTTAAGCATATGAATAAAAATAAAATTGTACGAGTAGTTTACGCAAAATTTTATGTAACTCTTCTATTATTAATGAATTGATCTCAATATAATATCATATGATATTCAGTTTACAAGTTGTGATAAATGACTTTGACTAGCAATAAAAGTGTTTATAAGAGTTTTGGATTGTGAACAGGAATCACACTTGGGTGGACAATGACACAATGAAACAACACAATTGGCGCAACACGCTCGTAATGAGCCAACTTGTTCCTTTTTACATGTACAGAAGTTGTTAACACATTCCCTCTCATCGACATAGCAAAATCTAGGACACAAATGTACAACGCCTCCTTCTCTCGCTTCAGATTCTATGAACATATCTGCATTCACAAAGAATAATAGTATTATATTACATTAAACAACAATATATGAATGTAATATCTAAAAGAATCGAAGTAAATTAATTGAAGTGAATGAACACAATCTAATGTATAGGAAAATCACTTATTGATATCCGACCTGATGCAACGACCACAAAAACAAAACAAAACGTGAGTTTGAGAGAAAAGCTCATTGTAGTGTTCATCCTTGTCCATTTACAATGTTATCTAGAGATTTATATAGTGCTAATGAGTATGTCACCATATTAATTGATAGACTAAACGTAAATAAAACATTAAATTAATTAAACAGACAAATAAACGTATAATAAATTCGTTGGATATGCCATTATGCCTATTATGATTCTTTATATTCCTGTTTTTAAATAATCAATGTATTTTTATCTCATCATTAATTATATATTTTATTCACTATATTTAACACTTTTTTTGCCATAGACATTATGAAAAACATGTTCCTTTGCAATGGTGATTGACTGTTTCTTATATTATTTTTGAAAATGGACTTTATTAATGTCCATTTATTATTATTATTTTTATCAACAATTAAATATAATAAAATAATATAATAATATAATTCATTAAAATTGATAAAATCCAACAAAAAAAATACAAAAATTATATAGATTGACTAGAGTTTCCATTAACATTTGAACAATATTTTCGAGTATGACTAGTTAACCGACATAATACGTATTTTATTGACAGTTTTTGTCTAACTTTCATTTTATTTCTAATGCAGGTGCTATTTCGACGATATTTTTTAATTCTCCACATTTAAGGATTGTAATGCATTTTTATTCTTCATATGAAGGTCAATATCCTTCACACTATATAGATGGAAATTTTTATTTGTAGATTTTGAATACATTAACAACTCTCTACACGTTAGGCAGATGCACTAAATAGTTTTTACTAGTGTAAGAACATTCAACTATGATATGTGAATAAGCCACGTGTATAGCATGAAATTTCCCACAATCACACCATTTTCTTTGAAGATTGACATCGAAATGACAGTTTGGTCGCCCCTCTCTTAGGTATACTATTTCATGAACCAATGAAGAATAACATTGTTGGCCGTGTTGCATGACTTGGTGAGTGTTAGTTTTACCAACCTCATATTTAATTTTTTCCATGCAATCGTATTTGTATGCTCTCAATTTATTGTAAGTTTATTGGACCAATGTAGCGATTGAGTGATTGTGTCGCACTGTGTGTATTAACTTGATAATGTTTGTTTTCATGTGCCCCCATCGTTGGCCTTGAAAACACACCATAGTCTAATTTATGGGGGATGCTATCGACCCATCTTAAAGCCTCAAGATTTCTCATCGTGATTTTGTTGTGGTAATATTTGAATAATGATTCTTTTAACGCATATCATGTTATGAAGGAAATAAAAATGTTTAAGTATTATAAAGTGATAAGTGGAAAATATATTAAGAAGAATTAGATCGTTACCCGTATGGGCAACTTTTTTTTGAAGTTCCAGTTCTTTGAACTTTCTCTTATTATGATGAGTAGGACGATGTAGGCGTGTTCATGGAGGATCATGTCAACCATTATTATAATCTTGTTGACTTGAAGTGTGACGTACCTAATCAGATTTTTCAAAAAAAAAAAAAAAGCTCTAAGCATCTTGTTGCAGCTTAAAATTTTGAGTTTTTTTTTAATTCAATGGAGTCGCCACCAAAATTTATTTAAAATAGAGAAAACATTGCGAAAGCCTTAAAAAAACACAAAAATATGGTCTTTAAAACAAAGTTTAGAGTTCAGGAGTCGACTATGCATATGGAAGGTATTAGCACTCTATGATATCCGTTAAAAAACAGTTATCTATAATTAATTATGCAAAATTTATGTTTACTTAAAAATATCTCCTTTCTTCTTATTAATAAATAGAAATATAAATTATTATTTTTTATGTGTGTGATATTCAAATAAAAGGGTGCTTAAAATAGAGATGGAAACAAATATTTATTATTGTACTTGACAAGAATGCGATTTTGCTCCTACGTATCTCTAGGGACGATGGAGAAATCAAAACTACGTAGTTCACGGGTAGAAAAAATGTTGATGTGTTGATTATTTTAAAATAAAGTGTGTTTTATTATTGATAAACAAAAATTGATCCTCTTGAGATTAGAAGCTTCTTACACATAAAGTAGTGCGTAGATGAATAAAATAACAATAATTAAAATATTTCATTTTTAATTCTAAATCAAAAGCTTCGCAAACATAAAGGTAGCACGTAGAGGAATTTGCGTAGTTTTTGGGTCCCTTCAAATGACCAATCACCTATAAAAATGTTAGTGTTTTGAATGTGCTTTATGTTAATATTTTGAAATTTATTTTGTATCAATAATTGGTTATGTATGCTCTTAGTTTTTTATTCCATCTTTTGCCTCTCTATGCTTTATGTGTTCCAGTTATTTTTTTTTTCTTTTTTAGTTTGGATTGTATGGTAGAATAGTTTTAGCATTTAGTTATTCAAGTTTTGCAAGAACTATTCAATATGCTAATTTTGTGGTTGTTCTTTTCTTTTCTATAATGTTAAAGTAAAGCTATTAGTGTTTTAAATGATGTCAACTTGCTTAATCTAGATGGTGCTTTGAGTGTGTGTGTTTTGTTGATTCTACTTCTCTAGTTTTTCCAAAGACTACTTGATCAGGATAGATGGCGTAAGAAATATATTTTTTTTATCATCCATAAGTTTATTTACATGTGTTTTAGCATGCATTATTTTTGAAGCATGATCATATTACATTGGTAACCTTTGAAATTCATTTGATATCATTTTCCAAGTGTTTTGGACTTTGTAAATCACCTTACCCACTTATGAATTAACTCATGAATTTCAAAAACTCAGTATTTTGAACTCCTAGAGTTGTCAATCAACTCATAACAAGTGCTAGTCGACTCAACAACAAGGCATTGAGTTATTTGAATTGACTTACAACTGTGTGAATGGACTTGCTTAATCTAGATGGTGGTTTTAGTGTGTGTGCTATGTTGATTCTACTTCTCTAGCTTTTGCATAAACTACTTGATCAAGAGAGATTGCATAAGATATAAGTTTTTGTTTTATGATGTATAAGCTTATTTAAATGCTTTTTAGCATACATAATGTTTGAACCATGATCATATTGCGTTGGTAACCTTTAAAACTCATTTATATCATTTTCCAATTGTTTTAAACTTTGTAAATCAATTTACATACTTATGAATTGACCTATGAACTTTAAGAACTATGTTTTTTGATGTCCGAGAGCTGTCAATCGACTCACAACGAGTGTTAACCGACTCTTCAACAAGGCATTGAGTTATTTGAGTCAACTTACAACTATGTGAATCATCAAACACATATCGATGAATTGCGTTTCGAGGACTAAAGAAGGTGTTCTTAAATAAAAAATCCTAAAAAAGTGTTTAACAAAGAAGGAATATAAATACAATAAAACACATTAAAATGTTTAGAGTTTTAAGTGAATATTCATGAACATGAGTCATATATATATATATACATTATTTTGAATAAAATATTACTATGGTATTTTTTTATAATTTATTTAATTAAAATTTAAAATAAATTGAGTTGAATTAAGTGTATTTTAGCTTCATTCGATAAGAATTAATTTTGATCAAAATTCAATTAAAATTTGATATAATGTTATTTTTAGCTTGAAATCAACTTAATTCAAATCCGCAAACGCTTGTTAGCACAAATTACATAATTCAAAAAGCAATGTTTATTTTTTATTTTTTATCTTTGACCAAACCAAACCAATTCCTATTTTTATTTAATATAATAAATTTATATTTTAAAATATTTCAAATTTTATTTAGATTAATATATAAAATATATTAAAAGAGAATGATTATAAAAAAGGATATATATATCAAACAACTTTTTGTTTTTAAGTTTTCACTTTTTTTCATAAAATTTTAAAATATAATTGTACCAAACAAGTTTTATCACTTTTTCATGGCCCTAAAACATAAACATAGATTTCATGTTTGTTTAAACACCGAAAAGAAACTAAATACACCTTCTAACCAAAGCTCATAGTCAACCCAAGAATAAGCCAACTAAACTAAGCCTTATAGGCCTCCCTTAAAAATAAATTTTTTTATTTGATAAAAAGTCCTCAAATCTTGACTAATGAAGGATAATAGAAATAAAAAAAAAATATTAGTTATAAATTAAGAAAGTATGAGGTAAAAAATGAGCACATTGTTTAGATGTGAAATCATGAGACAAATAATGAACATATTGCTAATGTTAATTATTGGAGTGGTACAACGTATATACACGGTTTTCTTTAAACTAAAAAACCAAAAATTTTACATGAATTTTTTAATGTTGCGGTAAAACAGTTTAAATGTTTTATTTTATGTTTTGAAAAATATAGAGAAAATAAATTTGAAAATATCATTAATTTTTCTTAAGAAATTTTCTATAGTTATTAAATAAAATTTTAATAATTTATTTATTAATTTTTTGAAACAAAAAACATCGTCTAATAATTTCGATTTAGACTTCGTAACATGTTGGATCTACTCTATATAACTTATGAAATTTCATGTTAGATGTCCATTAGAATAGGAAAAATTTTATTCTCATAGTTATTTCAAATAAGTTAAAATAAAATATATTTTTTTAATGAAAAATAAAATAGGTATTTTTCACATTCATCATCCCTTTGAATTCTTTAAATATAACATGAGTCTCTTTATCCATACATTGTAAATTAAAAAGAAAAATATTTGATCAATACTCTAATTGATATATACACTTTGCGATAGATGTAATAAATTAATAATATAAATAAAAGAAGAAATGAAGATAAAATAAAATATTAAATAAATATATAAAAAATAAAAATATACATATATTATTGTTGTATTAAGACGAAAGTTTAATTATTAAAAAAAAAAAAAACAGATAATAGTGTAGAATCTTAAAATAAATGTGAGGTATAGATTTTGTGGATAAAATAGCACAATCAATTAAAATCAACCTCGTATGTAGAATAATAAACATTTGGCTTATTTTAATAAATTGTGATATTATCCACAAACTACAATTTCGTTTTCAAAGACAACAAATAATTTACATAAAATAAAAGTTTAGGTAACCCATTCATTCACATTCACATCTTTTTCATGCAAAATGTCCTTTTCTCCGACAAAACCGCTTTCTGTAGATCCTCCATTTGCACGTCACCGCCGCAAAATACCATCCTCGTTCCGCCGTTCACCGCCGCGTTCATCACACTCTTCCACTCACACAAATTCCCATTCAAAACTTCACACACAACCAATTCTTCAGGTACCAACGTGTTCCGCAAGAAAACAAAATCCCCAACCCAAACCACTTCAACCGAACCAAACTCCGAACTACCTTTTAGCTTCTCCACCATCTCCTTCGGCATCGAACCGATTTCTTCCATTCCCGAACCTAATTCCTCTTTAACTGCCCACAGTTTCACCTCTCTCACATCCCCCGCTTCACCAACTAATCCGGCCACCGTCAATTTCGCCGACAACATTCCGGTGACGCAGTAGAAGACGCTCCGATCGGGACGCAGATCGTAAGGTCCTTCCCATGTCATCGTAATGGTATTAAACGAGTACGTTACGCCGGAATTCTTCTCCGTCACGAGCATATTTTCTCCGACGACGGTAACTGAAATCCACGTGGACGCCGACGCGCTCTTCAGCATTGCCGGCATTGATTTACACGTGACCCAAGCACGGCTCTCCATGTCGTACAATTCAACAGCAAGCGGATCATCCTCGAATTCACACGCGCCGCCAGCAACAACCACGCGCGTTCCAACTTTAGCTACTATTGGATCCGTGCGCCACACGCGCGGAGAAGGAGCTTGGTGCCAATCAAGATGAAGTGCGTCAAGTGAAAAAGTAAATTCCGACGGAGATATCGTGTAGAGAAGCGTTGAGTGAGAAGTTCTAACGGCGGAGATTTCGCGAGTTTTGTCGATCAACGGTTGGTGATTAATTATCTGAAGCCACGCGTGCGAGCGAGGGTCGTAAGCGTGCGAAGTTATCACGCGCGAGACGCGTGTGGTCTGGGTGAGAATTATAAGCCATGGTTTTATGCGTCTGACGTGGTTTAGTGATGAAGAAACCGCACGGTTCCAAGCTTTTGACACGTGACAAGAGGGAATAAGTTCAACGAGTGGCACGTGCGAGAATATGGATTCTAAAACATCGCCATGGATAGGTGCTTCTTCTTCGGGTTTGTTTTGTGTTGCAACCATTGTTATTGTTATTGTTTGTGTAAAGGAAAAAGCTATCTATGTTTGTTTTAGTGTTGTGTTTTATTGATAGTGGAGTTTTGAGTGAGAGGGACATAGTTAGTGATTTATATATATAGTGGGGGAAAATGAGAATTGTAAAGAGGGATTTGGTGTCTTTCAATGGTTGGTTGCCACCTAATGTGATTTGGTGACCTATTGAAACGTCCCAACCTATGCTTCATAAGGTGCTAATCCGCATAGACTCTCTACAAAAAGACACAATGATTCGGATTAATTTCCCTATCATACAATGGAATGTACTCATTATAGTAAATCACGACAATGATTAAGTTTTCAAAAAGATTATTCCTTACGGATTAAAAAGTATTATAAAAAATTATTATTATTATTATTATTATTGTCATATTAAAAATTAAGAATGATAATCATTTTAAAATGATTATTTTATTAAAATAACCTTCTTTTTGAAATGAAGAGAATATTCTTATACGTATTTAGATTAGTATACAGTCACATGATAAGAAATAATTTACTACTAATAGAATTTTATTGGAGACAGATGCATACAATTATGCAATCAAATCACATTGTTTAGCCGCATCAATTTATTGGTTAAAAAATCACATGATTGAATATGAATAAATAGCAAACTTTAATTGGATGTAGTATAAAAATAATTTTATATTTGGATTTGATTTATATAAATTAGTTGTTTAAAATGCTTAGTTAAATTATGATTTTAATTCTTTATGTTCATATAGTTTTTGAATACATCATTTATTTATTTTTTTAATTAGATTCTTTAAGTGACACCTCATTTTTAACGATTACTTTTATGTTATTGATCGTTTGTAAAAATGTTATTTTTTGTTAGTTTAGTTAAAAATAATTTGTTACAATGTTGAAGTGTGCATAAGAGTATTGATGTGACAAATTATAAAAATAAATGACTCATAGATTAATTTTTTAAGTTTTGAAATAATATTATTGTCTTCTAAGTTTAAACTAATTTTTACTCAAATTTAATCTTCATCTTTTACCTCTTCATTATCTTCCTCTTTCATTCCATCTTAAAAAAAATCTAAGACCGAAAAGTTGTAACTATAATTCAAAACGTTGACCATATGAATTAGAGAAAAATCAAAACAAAAAATTATTATTCCAACATTAATTAAAAACTGAGTTGTTGTAAATAAAGAGAAATTCATCATACATCTACTAAAAATAAATGAGTTGTTCATACATATGAGAACTTGATCAAACATAAAAGACTAAAATTGCAATTTAGTCTAAAGTTTTTTATAGCGTTATAGTATTTGTACTCTTATTTTGAAAATTATTCGTACATTTGAGAGTAATAATTTCAATATTTGTGTTATACATGTTGGATACTTAAATGTTCATATGATTTGTACTAAGTTATTAAATAAATCGATAAATAACAAAATATAATTGCTATGATTGATAGCTAAAAATCTTTAAAAAATCTTTAAATTTGAACCATAAAATATTATAAATAAATTTTTTTACTAACTCAAATATTCTTAGACAATGCACCTTTTATGTGTATGTTTGGTATCTAAAAGAAACAAATTATTTTTAGTGAATTTATGGTGGATTTCTATTTATTTACAACACCTTATTTTTTAATCTCTATTAAAATAATGAATTTCTTATTATGATTTTTCTCTAATTCACATGATGAACGTTTTAAATTTTTTTATTAAAATTGAAAAGTTTTGGGTGTTAAGTTTTATAAAGATTGAGTAGAAAAGGAAAATGGTGGAGAGGAATTAGCTGATGGGGTGATAAGATAAAGATGAAATTTGAGTGAAAATTGATTTAAATTTAAAAGATTATAAATGTATTTTTTCAAAATTTAAAAGACCAATTTAAAAATTGTTTACTTTTAAAATTTGAGAGCCAACATGGTTATGCACATGTTAGCCTCATAATGGTCACGTGATGCTTTTTTTAATTGAAATAACAAAAAATGACACTTATGCAAATAGACAATAATATACATACTAACTTGTCACTTAAAGGATCTAGTTAAGAAGAAAAAAAACTAAAAAACCTTTTCAAAAATTAGGTAAAACATAAATGATTAAAATTACAATTTAGTCAAAATGTTTTTATATAACCGTATAGAAATATTTCACCATCTTACAATGATGTATTTTTTTTTTAATTTAATTTTATGATATCATTTTTTTTTAGTTTAATTTATATGCAGTTGTAGAGTAAAATATTTTAACTATCAAATCGTAACAATCATTTATGTTTATGACTTTTAAAATAGTTAAAGATCAACTTTGTTGATAATCTGATGATTGTAATAGAGGGACAGTATAAAAAATATTAACACGGTCAATATTTATAAATTAAATCATTTTTTTAAACTAATAGTATGACTGGATGAAACTTTAAAATAATATTTTTGAAATATATATATTTACCTTGCTACAATGTTTATATATATATATAAAGGTACAATGAAATTATTTTTTTCAAAATTTTGAATATTTTCAATGCAGATTTTTTTTAATGATAATTAAGATCTGTTTTTATATGCTTTAATTTGTTGGTTCATCCGTGCTTTATACAACTGTTTCTCTATTTTTCATTAGTATCAAGTATTCTATTATTGTATAAAGTTTTATGTGAGTTACTATATTTCATCTTTAAATGGATAGAAAGTGAAAGAATAGTGTTAAAAGGTATGAATACAATAGTCACATAATTAGATAACAATAGATCATATTCACCAATTTTATGATAACAATAGATCATATTCACCAATTTTATAGCAATGAGAATTAGATTTAGATACAGTGGATACCTAAAAAAAAATAAAAAAATCATAATGAATAAAATAAAAATTAAACGGATGAGTGCAAACAGGGTACTATATATAGTACCCATATTGTTACAGCCGCACTTTTATAATATTTTAAATTTCATATTATGACAAGTGTGATATTTGTCCATCAATAAAATATGTTTATTTATATGAATTTTTTATTTTTGGTAATTAATATACTATTATTTGTTGTAATATTTTGTTATTAAATACTTAATTTTTGATTTTCTTATTAGTGGTTTAAAGTAAAAACAAAAATAAAAAACTTCGTAAAATATTATTTCGGATGTTAATTTGGATGTCTATTGTAGTAATGTAGGATCATTTGATATATTTTGAATGCTTGAGTTAAAAAATATTTTAGTTTGTAATATTTTATGATTTTGATTTAAAATATTTGAAATTTTTTTAAATTTAATCACAATAATAACAATTATTTATCGATTTATTGTCTTCCTACCATTTTAAAAGAGTGAATAGAAGATGAAGGTATACAAAAAGGTCATGGATAAAACAGTGAATAGAAAATAAATGGTAGAAAAAAGAAAAAAAAAGTAATAACACGTTAGTAATTATCAAGTTGTGATATTTCTGCACAAAAAGTTTTTGTAACTTCAAGCATTTTTTAAAATGAAAAGCCTAATTTAGTACTTATTATATTTATTTCTCAAATTTTCCACTTATTTTGACCTTTGTAATTGCATCGATTCCTTTCAAATATATTAAATATCCTCCTTTTTTAAAATTTAAAATTCAACAAAAAAATTTAAAACTCTATATCATAAATTTCATTTATTCAACTCATTACAAACTATTTTTAATAAGTTTTCCATTACAACTGTTTACCATAACAGTGAAGAAATATGATACTATTGTTTTGTTGCCAGTTGTTTGGACATAGCATTATAAGATTTTCATTCTAATTTCACTTCATGATCTCAAATTAGAAAAACTATTTTAAAGTTTGTTATAATTTTTTTTTGGTCCCAATATCTAGAGTTTTAATTGTAATATTATTATTATTATTATTATTATTATTAATAATAGAATTGGCTCTTGAGAAAAAATGATTGTCACTCACATGTCCATAACACGGGTATACAATCTAATTATCAACAACAAAAATTGGCATTATTAATTTGTAAATCTGTATAATTTTTTTTTCTTTTCTCAATAGTTGTTAATTAATTATAGTGGCTTAAACTTTTCAATCTATAGAAACAAAATTTGTTTCATTTACAATCATTAATGTGGTACAAAGCAAAATTTTGACGATAATATTGAGTTTCATATAATTTGTAAAAAAAATAAAATATTGTATTATTCAAAATAAAATATTGCACCTAATAATATAAGATAAATTTTTTTTTTTTTTTAAATGAAGAAATCAAACTCCAAACAAACAAAAATAAATAAATGTTAAAATACACTATGAAAGACAAATAAACACTTATCCACCAACACAACAAAAGCAAAAAGCGTTTAATTTGAAACACGATCGGTCTAAGAAAAAGAAAGACCAAGTTTAGCAACAGTATCTACTATATAATTGACTTCACTGTGAATTTGAGATAATTTAAAGTGAATAAATTTTGCAAGCACTTCCTTTATATAAGTGACAAAACTATAACATAAATGTCTATTAACATAATTCTTCATTATTAAGAATACGACTACTTAAGATTCTAATATGATATCCATATTTCTGAACCCTATGGAAAAGGTCAGCTCAAAACTATCATAGATAGTCCAAAGTATTACCATCGAGTTCGTTCACATCCCTAAGACATAAGAGTAGCCATAAATGAAAACATTAGTGTGGTCACGAACTACTCCTCCATAAGCTGTCATTCTATTCTAGTTTTGGATTGCATCATCTCCATTGAGAGTCGCACAACCATTCAAACAAGCCAACGGTGAGGAGTAGCTGACACAACTGCAAGACAAACATGAATTAGTTGAGTATTTGATACATAAGTCGCTTCATAATTGGCTTTGGTGGCTATGCCACATGCATTGTGAACAATACTGGATAATATTATACCGTTATGAGTCTTCCACATATTGTCCAACACCACAACAAATAAGATACTCTAGTTTAAGCCATTGTAAAAAACTCCATTAGTCATATTAACATGAAACATATAATATCAAACATCTAATGCAATGTGACAAACATGCAAAATACGAAGGATCGACTCGATTACATTGTCATAATTAGACATATTTGCAAGACAAATCTTTAATTTATTAAGTTTGACATATTTTATACATCTATCCAATGGTGCAACGGTCAAAATTACTTTTCCATTTTGATGAGAGAAATACATACTTCTAGCTGTTTGGGTATTGGACCGTCATAACTTTATTCAATAACTCGACTCCTTACCAATTATCACATGTACCCAGTAGTCAAGGTGAATCGACGCATAATCCAAATGCTAATGGAGTCCATGTCGAACACATGTCTCTTTTACTCTGTCAAAATAATCGACGAGAATGTGCAAATCAAATAATCAATCCCTCTACTAAATAAGTAGTGAAAGGTTACCTAATTTTTGGGGACCAAAACCTGTGAGCTTTATAATTAGCTGAACCATTCAGCCAAAAAGAGAGGGTTACACATTATCCCCTTATATATCCCAAACCTAAATCATGGTACATTGCAACTAGCTTTAATAGATTTTCTATTATGGAGCAGTTATTTTATTATTTTGTTTTAAATTTATCAGTATCTTATGAGTCGTTTTGTGAAAGTTAGTGCAATAATTGATTTGTGTTATTATGGTATTATTTATAGATAAGTTTTAGAAATTAGTGGTTATGTTAATTTCTTTTGTCTCTTTCTTAATATTTCTTCGACATTCTTTAACTCCCTAACTGAACTACTGTGTGGGACATGTGATAATTTATTTTGCAAGAACATTATTTTGTGTCTTAATTTTTTTGATTTTTCAAGGGAATGTAATCTTATTAATCTAGAGTTTGATCGGGAAAAGTAAAATTAATTAAAAATTATTTTAATTAGGATTCAAACTCATGTTTTTTTAAATACTTGATTTTTAACTAAATTCTGTTAACTTTTTTAAGTCAAATCACTTGGGTTGGGATACATCTTGTGCTTGAGTTTTAATTTTAATTTATTTTCTTTAAAAAAAAAAAGAATTAAGTGGAACACTATAGTACTCAAGATGATTCCAAATATCATTTCCATTGAACTTTTTATACAAAATTAAACTTTTATCATGAGTTAACACATTAAATATATGATAAATCAATGAAAGAAGTATTAATTTTACCAATTTATTTTTATTAATTATTGGTATATTTCAATTATCATAAATAATATAAAGTGATAAATAATAAATTGAAAATAATATTAATTAGAAAATACAAATTAGAAAAATGGATTAAAATTGCATCAAAAATAAAAAATAACAATTTATTTTAAAAGTGACCGTTATTATAAGGGATTTTGTTATGAATATCTCACTTTTTTTTATTTCAAAATGCTCTATTTTGAAAGAAAAAAAATATATAATTGTCCTACTTTTTAACCTTAACGGTTGATCGCAACTTGGCATGCGACTTCCAAAAGGAGATTTTTTTTTTTTAACAGATAATCGCATCCTGAGAATGCGACTTTGTGCTGGGACAGTTTTTTTCTTTCTTTTTTGCCATTTAATGAATATTTGTATTTCTTATTAGTTATTTTTATTATTATTAAATAATTTAAAAATAATTAAAACATTTAAAAATTCAAAATTATAATAAATTTAATAATATTATAAATTTTAATAATTATAATAATAATAAGAATAAAAATGAAAATGAAAATGAAATTATATTAATAAAATAAAATAAAAATAAAAATAATTAAATTAAACCAATTAAACACGTTGAATTACATAAAAAATACAGAAAATTGAAAATAAAAAAAAAATACATCAAATTTATATTTGATTATTATTATTATTATTATTTTCTTTAATTTTTAATTATTAGATAAGAAAAATTGGAGGAAGTTGTTAAAATAATGTGCTAAAGAGGAGGAAGTTATAATAATTTGCCAAAATAAATAAGAGGACTTTGATTTTAACATGTTATATTATTTTGACAACTTAATCCTATTTTGCTGATAAAGTAACACTTATTATTTTATTAACAATTCTGTTATTGATTATTTAATAAATTAAAAATAATTAAAAAATCAAAATACTATTAATAAAATAAAATGAAACGCATTATATTGGAGAGAAAAAAAAACACAGTTAAACAAGATAAAGTTGTTAAGAAAATACATTGTTATTTTAGCGACAAAATACCAAGAAGTTATTTATTTTGATAAGTTGCTATAACAACGTCCTCCTATTTGTTTTGTTTTAGCAAACTATTATAACAACTTCCCCCATTTTTGTATATTATTATAACAATTTTCTTCTATTTTTTTTTATCTAATAAATAAAAGTTAATAAAAATGATAAATAATAATAATGATAAAATATAAATTTGATGTATTTTTTCTTTCAATTTTCTGTATTTGTTCTTTACTTTAAAGTGTTTTACTGGTTCAATTAAATTAATTTTATTTTATTAATATAATTTACATTATTGTTATTATTATTATTATTATTAAAATTTAGAATATTATTAAAATTATTATTTATTAATGTATTCTATTTTATTAATAATTTTTTGAATTTTTAAATATTTTAATTTTTTATAATTTATTAAATAATAATTAACAAAATTAATAA
>JBBPBS010000738.1:6290860-6310868 GCA_037974835.1 Cicer judaicum | reverse complement strand
TATTTTATTTTATTTTAATATATTTTTATTTTATTAATATAATTTTCTTTTTATTGTTATTCTTATTATTATTGTTATTATTATAATTATTAAAATTTATAATATTATTAAATTTATTATAATTATTTTTATAATAATATTTTGAATTTTTAAATTATTCAATAATAATAAACATAATAATAATATATACAAATATTCATTAAATAACAATAATAAAAAATTATTATAGTACTAGATCGGAGTTAAAAAGTAAAACAGTTCTATGTTTTTTTCTATAAAATAAGACATTTTTAAATTAAAAAAAAAATATTCATATCAAAATTCCATTATTATAAAACGAGTGAAATATATTTTTTTTTTATTAATCCATAATTAAATCAATATGTTTTGGCCTTTTGGGCCTTCTAGAATCTAGCTTTTTCGCTCATTAATTTATCGATTTAGAACCGAGTTGGAGACGATAGTTGACATAATAGTAACTAGAGTTGAAATTCAGTAAAATAATTAACATGATATTGACTCTTGGGGTGATGGTCTTTTAACATCCAGAAGTAAAAGAAAAGAAAAAGGTATTTTAACATCTAGAAGTAAAATAAATGATTTTTTTTTTGTTGAGGAAAACTATGATCTTTTAACATCTAAAAACATGGTGAAACAAATAAAATGCAATAAATGGATGAATTTTTAGATGCCGTAAGTATAAAATATTTTTCTGTTGAGTATTTTTAATTAGGGACAGAGATAGTATTAAATATGGTCAAACTACATTTTATAATATACATAATTTAATCTATGTTTGAATGCGAGATAAATAAATATATATGATAACTCTATTTTGATGTTCAAATAGTACATCGAGTGTGATTTTAAATAAAAATATTTTTATTTTGTCTATAATCAATGTGGTAAACACTATGTAAAACTCACACAAACGTGAGAAGTTTCAAATTCAATTACATGTTGTATCACATGAAAATATCCATATTTAACAAATGAATTAGGTGTTACGAACTATAAATGTATTCTTTTTGGTTTGTCATTTTTTTCTTTTCATTAATTCATTAAGTGACTTTATAAAAATTTATGGGACTCTTTATGAATATTTATTAGTAACTTGGATTAAAAAAATGATTAAATAAGTTTTAGTTTTCATAAAAATTTAATATTTTATTTTTAATTTCTATAATTGTTTTTAACTTATAAATCTAAGAAAAATTATTTTTTATTTTGATCCCTCCTCTTAAGTTAACTCATGTATTATTATAATTTTTGAATGAATTTTTGCAGTTATATTAAGGGCATTATAAACATTTTCAATACAATTTTTTCTTAACAAAAGGTGAATTAATTAAATATGAATTTTTTAAAGATTTGATGTTTACAAATTCATATTTAATTCCTCTTTTGTTTAAGAATTAAAAAACTGTGTAAGAGATTCTTAAAATACTCTAAATATAGCTGCGAAAAATTGTTTAAAATTTTGAAATCCAAAAATAAAAAAATAAAGCAATATTTTCTTTATTTGATAATATCTAAATATAGAGTTCAAAATTGAAATGCATGTTATAGAAATCATATTCTTGATATGTAAATGTTTAAAGCAATATTTTCTTCTTTAGATGAAAAAGTTGATTTGTTGTATAAAAGTAAAAACTATTGACCCTTAAGTAGAAAGATAAGGGAAAGACAATGGTCCCAAAGCCATAACGACTGAGGACATTAGCACCGTTTATGTTGTTTAATGGCGTGAAATATGGGACAGTGGGACACAGCACAAAGTCAATTAAGCTTCTAGAAAAAGGCGTTGACCGAAAAAACACTTCTACAAAAGGAGTATGAAATGAAAATAACATGGATTTGACCAAAATATTTCAGCAGATTTTAAAAGATGAATAAGGATTTCAATAACCTATAAGATTATTTTGATTTTGAAGTTTGAAGTTTGAAGACACTTGTAGATTTACAAAACTTGAAACAAATTTTTGAATTTTTAAGAAATATTCAAAGTTTAATAGAGAATAAAAAAAAATAAGAAAAAATAATATAGTTTAAGTTAAATTTTAGTTACTTTTAGTCTTTCTATTTTGTTAAAATTTAACTTTTAGTTCTTTAATTTTAAAATTTAGATTTTTTATCTCTAATTTATATTTTATGAAAGAAAAAAAAATTAGTGTTCATCTAGATTTAGTGATTAGTTATTCTATTTATGACGTGGCATTTTTGTGTCGGTGGAAAAAACGTCACATCAGTTTTTTATTATTTTAATGTATAAATAATATTTTTAATTAAATGATACTATTTATTATATATTAAAAATTAAAAACTGTTAGTAAAATCTAATTTTTCTCCTAATTTCTTCTAATGCACTGTAACTTTTTTTTTCCAGTTTCTTCCAAAAATATATTGCTTCATATTTGAAACATAAATATGTTATTATATGAATTTAATAATTTATTAAAGTCACACATTAAAAAGAAATATATTTTATAAATTTAAGTAGAAATAAATTTGTTTTAAAATTCAAGTCTCATATTGAAAAGAAATATTTTGAGTAAATTCAAGTGGAAAAAAACATATTTTCTAAAATTTAAGTTCTAATTTTTTTTGAAATCTCATATCGAAAAACTCTAATATTTTTTAGTAGTTTCAAATCTATATACACTAAAATCACACGTTGGTTAGAAAATATATCTGAGTTTGCTTCTATTACTATATAATAAGTTTCAAACTATTGTGAAAAGTATACCAAATTTGGATGTTTTTCCTAACTTTTTCTTTTCTCCCTCTTATATTCTGTTCGCCTAATATTCGAGCCGCTTCTCCCATTTATTCGATTTTTAGAGGATTATTATATTGCAGTCCCTTCGAGTTTTTAGAGCGGTTGTTATGTCGTAACCCATTTATTTTAGAGCAGTTGTTGGACTATAGTCCATTTGTTTTTAGAGGGGTTGTTGTGTCGTACTTTAATCGTCATATTGATAATAACTTTAAATGTCATATTGAGAGTGGCTTTAACCGTCATATTGAGGGTGTAATTCTAAAACGGTTTTCTACGGTGCCCGATACAGTAAGTCTGAGTTGTTTTATACTTTGTAGTTGATAGTCTATCTTGCACAATTTGAACAGTGCCGCAAAACGTCTTAAAGAGAACGATCTACTAAATTTTTTAGCAAAATAACATTAAAATTTGAAATTTTTTATCAGCACAAGCCAAATTTTTTGTATGTTATAAAAAGTCATAATCAATACCACTAGATGTTTACATTTTGTTTAAGAAGTTTATATTATCCTAATTGAATACAACAAGACCTATTTTAATTACCTAAAAAACTTTTAGCTCAAGTGACAAAATATTGATACTACTAAGTTGAACATTTAGTCTCGAGTTCGAACCGAAATCTCACAATTGTATGAGAGTGAAAAAACCCACAATGGGTAGGGTAAAAACCCGCATAATGGGTATGTGCATGGGGACGAATAATTACCCGCAAAATTAAGCGGATATGAGTGCGGGTACAGGTACTATAGAATCTACCCCGCCCCGCACCCGCACTTACATAAATATATTATTTATTTAGTTATTTATTATATTAATATTTAGTTTAATTAATTATTTTCTTTTATGCTTTTTATCATTTGACCATTACAATATTTATAATTAAAATATAAACGTTTGCAAATTTTTTAAGAATCTGATTATGATAAATAGATAAATAATTGTGATTTTATAACTAATAATTATATTTTATTAATCGTGACTTTATAATTATACTTGCAACTTTGTATCAATTATCTCAAATAATATTGTCATATGACTTGCAAGTTGCAACTTCACAAAATATTATTATGGATATTTAAATACGTATTGTAACGAGTGTTCATTTGAAATGTTTTGAGTTAGAAAATATTTTGGTTTATAATATTTTATGATTGGATTTAAGATATTTGAATAATTTTTAAATTTAATCACAATAATATTATTTATTTATCGATTTTTTTTTTAATTAAAGTGTGGGTAACGAGTATGGGTACGAGCACTTAAGTATCCAGAGTATGGGTACGAATATTAAAGTTGATACCCAAAAGGGTATGGGCATGGGTATGTGTATTTTTTAAAATCGAGGGTATGGGGACGGGTACTATAATACCCTACCTAAAACCTACCCATTGTCATCCCTAAGAATAGCATCTATAAAAAGTATTTAATTCTTTTTTACTGGCTAAATCTTATGCTCTTTGCTCTAAATATTTTCTTGAAAAACCATCAATAACTTTTTTTTCCTCTTTTTTATTTAGGAGTTGTCCAATATATCGATAAGACTTTTCTTTCTAAGGGATAACCCGATATTTATTTGAATTGTTCTAATGTTGGTGTCAATTGAAAGTCTTGAAAGGTGAAACATCTTAAAAGAGGAACGTAATATTGGGATAGTGCACTAAACGTCCTTATTCACACATTTACTTCCTAAAGGTTTAGGATTTTCCCATATTTATTAAAGAAACTATCACGTTGTATAATTTTCATTTGATTGTTTATGTCTCTTAAACTTTTCAAATCAAGTTGCTTAAACTTTAAAAGTAAAGTTTTCCTTTTTTTTTTATCTCATTATTCACTTAATTCAACTCGTGACTAAAGTCCTTATGATTCTCTAAATCTCCAGTTCAATCACCAGTTGTCACGGCTTAAAATTACGAGTATTTCTCGAATTCAATTGAGTCGCCGCCAAAATTTATTTAAAATAGGGAAAACGTTGAAAAGCCTTAAATACAAAAAGTAATGGTCTTTGAAACCAAGTTTAGAGTTCGAAAGTTGATGATGCGCATGAGAGGTATTAGCATATTACGACATCTGTTAAAAAAATGGTTACTAATAACTAATTGTGCAACATTTATGCTAAAATAAAATAAAAATTACTTTCTTCTTATTAATATATACAAATATAATTTTTTTTATGAATTTGATATTGAAAAATAAAAAAAGAATCTATTATTGTGTTTGACAAGAGTGCAATTTTACTCATGTATCTTCACGTGCGACGAAAAAATCAAAGTTACATAGTTATTTGGTAAAAATGCGGATGTGTTGATTATTTTTAAAGAAAGTTTGTTTAGTGTTGATAAAAAAAGTTATTTTGACCAAAAGAAAATAAGTTTGTTTGATCTGAATAATTATTCTTAAAAATGAATTTTAATATCTTCAAATTGTATAATTTGTATCTTAAAAATTTAAGGACTAAAAAGATGTCACATCTAGTTAACCAATTTAAGAATAATTTTATTATTTTGATTATAAGAACAAGTTTTAAAACCATCAAGTTTTACAACTTTTATCTTAAAAACTCAAAAATTGAAAAGATGTCGCATCTAGTTAACTATTTAAAACCAACGACGTCTTATTGATTCATTTGTTTGTGAAGATAAGTTTGAAACTACCAAGTTGTGACAAGTGGTGTTCAAATAATTTTTTATTGATTAATATTTTGTAAAAATAAACTTTAGAAGTTGTTACAACTTGTATCTTATCAATTCAAAGATTAAAAAAACACCAATAATTAACCCTTCAATATTTAATTATATAAATAAATTTAGATGATTTTATAAAATAAAATACAAAATAAAGACAAAAATAAAATCAAATAGAAGTAAAAAAGATACATGGATTGTAGCCCAATATGTTGAATAAATAAAATACATTTTTATTAAATAATAGAACCAAAAATACTATACACGCAACTTCCTTCAAAGTACATTTTAAGTAAATAAGAGTTCCAACTTCCCTCAAAACACATTTTAATTATATAATAGACGCAGCTTCATTCAATACATATTTTAATTAAATAATAAAAATACAAAAATAATAATAATTTAATTAAATAATAAAAATTAAAAAAAGAAACGAAGGTGAGACTAGGGTTGTGTAAAAAATTCGATTATAAGGTCTAAATCCAAAACTGAATTCAAATCCATTTTAAAAATCCGATTAATAACATATGGTTATAATTCGGTTATTTATAAACCGGTTGGATAACCACTTATGTTTTATATTTGGATCTGGTTTTTTATCCACTACTAATATTATGTTAATTTTGAGATTTTATTTCTTGAAATTTATTTTTTTCGAAAAAATATCAAAAAAAATTAAAATAAAAAAAAACTTTTTTTTTTCAAAAAAAAATTTAAATTGAATTTTTTCTCAAAAAATTTGATGAGACAAATTTTAAAAAAATTTATCAAAAAAATCGATTTTTTTAAATAACCGATTTTTAAACTATGAAAAAATGATATTTTAAAAAATAATCAAACTTTAACCGATTTTGAGAAAAAAATCAATTTTAAAATTTAAATTTTCAAAATCGGTTGCTTAATTATAAACCGGTTATTTATAACCGATTTTAAACCAAATAATGGATTTAGTTATAAATCCAAATCTATATATTAGTTTTAAAATAGATATGGTTTGGTTTTTAAAAAAAACCAACCATACATAATCCTAGATGTGACGGAGGAAGTATATGTCTTACACTAGTGCAACAATTAGAGCATTTTCTTGGATTCAACAACACTCACAAAAGGTAGAGATGAAGGCGATGGTGTGCGACTGAGAGGTCGTCGAATTCTCGAAGATAGAAGTATCAATCGCAGATCTTTTCTCCTATCTTCATCTGTATCTAAGTTTTTCATTTAAGTTTTGTTGATTGTATTATCAAAATGAATTTAACTTTTTTTTATTATCACTTGATTTGATGAATGAAGATAGTGAAGTTTTGAATTTTTTACCTTTTCTTCTTTTTTTCCCTTCCTTTCCAATGTTTTTGTTTTCAATTTAAAGCATACAAAGATAAATCTTTAAGTCCATAAGTGACTGTATTTTTTGTTTGTTTGCATTTTTAACGAAAATTCCAATCTCAATAGTAGAAATGAGCTGAAATGAGGTTAGGGGCCTTGCTATACAAGAAAAAAAAATGTACATTTTTTATGTTAAAATGAATGTAATCAAAACACCATATGAACTCAAAATTAAGTGGATTTTCAAAATAATGATTTTTTTAAAATTTTATAATAATAATTACAAAATATTTATTAAATTTATTATCACTTAAATTTTAAAATTATTTTTAATAAACAGACAAAGTTGTAGTTACTACATCTTCTATTTAAAATATTATCTAACAACAAAGTGTACTTTATAACCAAATCCTTCTACCATTCAAACAAATTTTGTTGTGATTCCCAATTAAAATCCACTCCACCATCACCCCCTCTGCACCATATCCACCATCTTTAACATTCATAATTGTAGTGAAATTATAAAGCCTCATAAACCTGTCACATAACAAACCACAATCGACTCACGAATTCGGAAAAAAAAAATGGTGCCTTAATTATTTCCTACCACCCTCTATGTTCCCTTATTAGTGCTACTTTTCCATCTTCAACATGAGTTTGGATCGTATTAAAAAAAGCAAAATGTATTCTATAATCATTTAAATTATACGAAGATAACATATTAGTTTTTTAATATAAAAGTAGAGCTGAATTATTTTTAATTTTTATTTTATTTAAATTATTTTTAATTAAAATATTTTAAAATTTTATCATCAATTTTATTATTGATGATATCACTCAAAAAAATTATCGTTTAATTATTTTTTTTTTAAATTAATTGAGAGTTATATTTTTATTATTATTATAATCAAATCTGCTTAAAAATTACACTAGTTTATTGATAAAATATAAAGAATTTTGGCTTCAAATAACTTGTTTGAAATTATGATCAAATGTGTTAATATTTAAAAACATAAAATATTAATTTCACACAAAACAAAAGATAAAAGATTGATTTGACACAAATAAAAAATAAAAATTTAATTTATTATTTTTATACAGTTTAACAGACCGAAAATATATTTTACTAAAAAAATTATGTGTTGTTCGAAAAAGCAAGACAATTTATATTGTTAAAAGTATTTCATCCATTTTAAAATGATTTGTTTTAGGAATCCGTCTAAAAAGATTAATGTAATAATATACAAAATGTTTTAAAATAATTATCTTTTTGTTTTTTCAATATAATATTAATTATGTTTTTACAATTCTACCCCAAATTATTGTACAATTGTCGAGTCATTATATGATGATCAAGATAATTCTACTCATTGTATAATTTATGTTTTTTCAAGTCATTGTATAATTTTAAATAGAAATTTTTTTTTTTAAAGTTTTAAGACATTGATCACGCAAGTCTCAAAATATTATTTTCTTTTTATATTATTAAACAAGTGTTTCAAAAAATACTTGTTAATATTTTTTAATAATTAATAAATAATGGTTAATATAGATAGTTATGTAAAAAATACAATATATTTTTCATTTATTTATTATTATTCTTAATATGCGTAAAAATATTGACGACAATCATTTTAAGCACACGTTAAGAATATAAGATTTTTTTAGCAGTGAGGATGAGAAAAAATTCCTCAAAATATATGAGGTGTTCTTCGTAGAAACAGTCGAAATAAGCCTTTTTTGGATCATCTGGTAAAAAAATTATGAGTTTTTTACCATGCATTCTCTCACTTAAATTTGTCATCTTCAATCCTTATGAAAATACAATGTTGTTCTTTTAACTTGGCAAATTTTTAGAATATTTAAAAGTTTCGAAATGACAATTTTTAGAACTATTCAAAACTTCTGAAATAGAAAATTCCAGAATTTTTGAAACTTTCAAACAATTCAAAACTTTCGAAATAGTAAAATTTCAAAATTTTTCATATTTAGAAACTTTCGAAGTTTTCCAAATTTCGAAACTTTCCAAATTAATTTTTTTTTTTAAATGTAATCCTTATTGCGAAAAATTTAAAACTTCTGAAAAGTTTCAAAAATTATAGAAATTTTCTATTTCAGAAATTTTAAAAATTGTCATTTCAAAACTTTTGAATATTTTAAAATTCTATCAAATTAAAAGGATAAAATTATATTTTCATATAAATTGAGAGGTGCGTGGTAAAAAAACTCAAAAATCCTTTAGAATGAGACTTTGTTTCAAATAATGGGCTACCTTTCAAGCTCAAACCATTAAGTTATATTTTGATTAATACTACTAAAGATTGTTTGTAACTTAAAGAATCAATTTAAACATATTTTGGATCAATATTTACTCGAAAAAGTTTAGAGTGAAGGGACATTTTGGTCACTCAAAATATGTGGGAATAGATTGGTCCTTAAAACAACGTTTTTTAGTCTCCGACAAAAATAAATCGGGTCTTTTTGTAAATTTTTCTTAATTGATTTTTTTGAAATGTAGATGGATTATGTGACAATCTACATTTCATATAATGGTTCAAGAAAAGAAAACAAAATCATCACATAAAGGAGAAAAACTGCAATTTGAAAATAAAACACAAAGAAATCGTAATTTTGCTTTTTAAGAGTTTTCGTTTCCACCTCTTTCATGCTCACTCGTAGCCAAAAAAAGTTTGTGTCGTTTTCTTTTTCAACTTCTTTTTTATTTGGTTTTCAAACGAAGGACTAAACCATTTTATTTTTTGTCAAAGGTCCATAAGAAGTTCACACACACATTTAATGACTTAATGATATATGTCATCGATTTTTCAGACGCGTCAATATCATATTGTGGTTCAAGCACTAAATTGTTTCGGCTTATTTTTATCATAAACTAAAAAACAAATCAAGAATTAATCTGTTTCACTTGTTTTTTGTGAGGAATGTCCTTTTACTCAAAAGTTTATGAAAATCGGTTCTAATGTGTCCACATGTTGAAAACAGTTTGTGAAAAGCTTCGTAAATAAGTTATAAAGACAGTACATATAGAGCTTATATGAAAATGCCACTCTCAATTTGCTTCACTTCAAAGCTAAGTAAAGATAAGGTCATCCAAATAATGACAAATAAACAAAATATTACCATTATCATAAGTTTTAACATATAATTTTGACAACCAACAAATGCATTCTTTTGAAATTCCTTATCAATGCTAGCTAGCCTATGCCATATCTTCTGTGTTTGCTTTAGACCATACAATATTTTGTTCAATAATAAATTATCTCAAACTCAAAATATCTTTTTAGTTTACCACGTTCTCTTTAAACTTCTTTTTGTTTCATTTTTTTTTTTCCTCAAAGAGGCTTTAACTTTGTGGACTTACTCCATAGGTTCATTATGCCTTCTCTTGAATCTTTATTCATAGATTTGAAGCAAACTCGTCACTTGATTTACAAACATTGAATCTAACTAAATCTTTCGATTACTCAATAGCACAAACGATCTAATCAATAGCCAACACCTTATTACCAAAAATCCAAACTTATAATATTTCTTCATAGATTTCAACAAAGTTTCCTTCTCAAGTGGTGATAAAATACCATCATTTGAAGATTGAGTGTAACATTTCTTTATAATATTCCAAACGTCTAGCAAGGCTTTCATACATGACACCGACTACCATAATTCCCCTTCATAAGATGAGGGAATCGAAACAAACTCGAGTCATTGCGAGCCTTCTCTCAACTCTCTAAAACTCAAGCTCTAGTACCACTTTATTAATGGTAGAGGAACAAATACAGAAAAAGAAGGATTTATATTGCTTTGGCACACAAGATACACATCAACCGGAGTTACAGGGCTTAGATAGTCCTCACCTTATAAGTCAGTTTTGTGGAGTTTTTATTTAGTTTAACGAGCTTAGTTGGAGCAAACCAGAAGCATGCTTTTGTGTGTGTGTGGAGAGCAGAAGAAAGTATATCAACAGATTCAACACACAGCAACAGGTATCAATCAAAAGAAAAATAATATTTTTATTGTATAAAGACAGTACCATCAAATTCTACAAAAAAATGAGACAACATTCTCAACCACTATTTTTAGATAGCTTGATGTTTTAAACATATGGTCTAACTAAATATACAAACTCCAGGAACAGAAAAGTAAATCAATAATCAACATTAACTTCAACTTGCGAATGACACGATACCCAGGAAGCATTGACCAGGAATGGATAGAGTTAAGCAGAAGCAGTAATGCACTGTATTGCCTCTTTGCATATACCAGTCATTGTTGCTTCAGGTCCATAAACCTGTAATGAAGATATCTAAAAGGATCAACAGATTGTTCCTCAAAACAATTTTGAGTTGATTGTTCAATACTACTCCTTCCGTCTCATTATAAGTGTCTCATTTGAGTTGGTCACAGTTCTTAAGAAAACGATTATGTTAATTTCAATGATAAAATGAGTTTCATTTACTAAAATACCTTTAGTAATAGTAGTTAGTGGAGTAGTTACATGGGTTGAGGTACAATAAATAAGGATATATTAGTGGAAAATAATAATTAATGTTTCATTGATAATATAAACAGACAAATAATTTGAGACAAATAAATATTGTAAATGAGACAGACGGAGTATCAATGAAGGCATGCATTAATTAATTAATTAAGTGACCTCAATGGGGATGCCGATTTCCTCTCCAAGTGCTCGCATTTTTGCTAGACCCTTTTGGTAGTTAGGACCCCCTCTCCTCACGTAAATGTGCATTCTTGCGGCCTTTAACTTCGATTCCTGGATCACAATAGCTCAAAAATGAATTACTTTACTACAAGAGTATCATGATATAACTAATCAAAGCTCTATGATCATAGGGATTACCTTCTCTTTAAGTGCCCGAATTATGCCACTAAAAGTAGCAGCAACGTCGGTAAAGTTAGCTATGCCTCCTCCTATAACAAGAGCCCTTTTTTGGCCATCAGGATCCGCAGTTGCACACTGAAAAGAAATAAAAAGATTATTGTTGCTACAGAATTTCGATACTTCAATCAAGGACTGACCATTCATGTAAGCACCATGGTTCAGCCTCTATAATTGATAGGTACACCAAAAATCAAGCAGAAATAAAAAATTAATTACATCAATTACAACTCTGGCGTATTGCAAAACCTCCTCTTCATTGGGTGCACCGCTATATTCTGCATAGTTTCCAAGCTCAGATGCAAAGCCAAGATCTCCTACCTGTTTTAGTAGTTAGTACAGAAGTTGTCACTTCTTGCTACAAATATGGAGATTAAGTGTGACTTTGGTTTGAAAATAAGATAAAAAGAGTAGCTCACTGTGTCAGCGTAGATGACACTAGCACCTCCCCCAGCAACCATTGTCCAAATTCGACCCTTTGGGTTCAACACGGTAAATTTTAGAGATGCACTTGTCTGCAAAAATTAAACAAGTGTATAAATTAACCAAGTGTATAAATTAACCAATAGCATCAAATCATAACTATAAGTAACACTATTATTAGTTATTACATTCATCGATAAATTATTGATGGCTGTTTGAGAAATTTAATGGAACTTGAATATATGATAAGCAGTCGTTAATATTACAAACACGCACATTTTCTATACATACACAGTATAAACTGAATTGAATAAGATTGTACATTTAGGTCAAAAAGTTATATTAGTATACCTTTTCATCTAATCCATGAATGAAAGACTCAGTGGCACTCATAACCCTTCCAAATGGTAGTGGGAATTCAATGTTACCCCATCTGCAACCAATACAACAATGTATGTTCATTTAAAAATATTTACCGCAAAATATCCATGCGTACAAATTAGTACGTGTATTCTGTCCTCAAAAATAGCACTTGGCATTTGTTAAAGAGAAAGAACTTACTTCTTGAAGTTTTTGAAAGCGGCAGTGTCATCTAGCTCGCCTCTCATATCCAAAGGATAAGGCTTTCCATCAACCAATGTGAAAGGATTCATCTCTAAGAAAGTGAAATCCAGGTCTAACACAAGAAAAGTAAACAAATTAATATATATTATTTTTAAATGGTACCGTTTAAATGTAACTGTAAATAAAGCGGATTACATAAGTCCATCCAGTAGTGTGTTAATAAATACTTTGTTACTTTGTATACCTTGAAACAAAGTGAAAACCACCTTGAGAAAGTCCTCAATTTCTCCCTTGATCTATAAAAAAATACAGGGTATTCAATCACATTCAGACAGTCTGGATTGATTTACGTCAAGAATGAAAGAAATATGAAGATATATAAATATACGTAAAACATCCAAAGTTAGTTGTTCATAAAATAACAAATTGGTAGTGAAACTTAAATTGAATTTACCTCCAAGGGAAGGGTTGCAACAAGTGGGGCAACGATTTCTGATGTAAGAGACACTCCTGTCGGAATAAATGCAGTCTTAACCTGAAATATGAACACACCACTTTGTAGCTTATGGATAATGCAGGACATAGACAGTGTTCAATCTGCAAGACGAAAAGGATGTGTTGCAGTACCTTATCCCAATTATCTTCAATGTCAATTCCTCCACATTCTGAGAAGCTTATGCTGTTCCCAAGTCTATCAGAGACAATGTTGAGGTAAAACTCTTCATTATGTGGGATGAATGGCTCGACAATGAATGTTGATATCGGTCCCTTGCATCCACCCATTTCAACCTATATATTCAAATAAACACTTGACTAAAATAAGGGTTGAAAGGAAAATACTTAAAACAACTAAAAAAATAAAATGCAAGACCATGGATGTAAGGTTTGAAGGACGGAACCATAGAGGGAAAAATCACCTCTTTACCGAGACGCTCTTTCACGAATGAAGCAACTTGTGCCAAATCCAAATTTAAGGCAACCAAACCACTTTTACCACGCTTTCCAAATAACATGTCGGGTTTCACAACCAATTTTGAAGAAGAAAGCCAAGGTTCCTTGTCTTGCAGCGCCGTGAAATCAGTGGCCTCTGTAACCTTGAATCACAAACCAAAACAAATTCGTTACTCAAGTCTGATATGCACGCTACATTAAATCAGGCAAATATAGTTAAAGCTTATTGATTTCTCAAAAAGTGAACCTTTTTAAAAAATTTAAACACGTTACATTTATTTTAAGCTTATTTAAACTTGTGTTATGGCATAAGCACATGTATAAATGTATAGAAAGGCTTATTAAATAGCTCATGAAGTGCCCAATGCCATAAGCCATATTCAGCATATTTTAATAAACTTACCATAATAGCTTACGAAAATTGAAAATATCTTACACAATGCTATAATTGAAATCATCTCCAACAGCTATTCAATTGTAGAAACAACTTATACATAAGTTCTTTTTATATAAGGGCTTATCAAATGAGCACTTAATCAAGTTGTTTACCCAAACACAGCCATTAAAATTTCCTACTTCCCAAAAGTTCTTCAATTATAGAAACAGACAACTAACACATAAATTCTTATGTGATAAGTGCTTATCAAATAAGCACTTAATTAAGTTGTTTCCCAAAACACAGCCAATTAAAATTTCCCACTTTTAGTTAATTAAATTATAATAAAATAAAGGTTCAAAACTTCAAACCTACTTTTAGCTAATTTTTAAACCTATGCATAGTAATTAATTAATAGACACATTATATAATAAAATAAAGGTTAAAAACTTCAAACATGATATCTCATGATAATAACACTTACTTGTGCAGACTTAATTGGTAAGTCCTTGCCAGAGAGTCTCTTAAAGTGTTCCTTCAACAATCTCTTGGAATCATACTCTCTGATCTTCTTGCGAGCCATTTCTTCTTAATCTATTTCATAAACCAACTAACTCAATTATCAAATATTTCACTTAAATAGATCCTTACTACAACAAAAACATACAATAAATTTATAAAATCCCAAATTATTCCACTTCATATAATTTTTCTCGTGGAAAAAAAAATCCAAAATTAGCTTGATGGGACTTCAAAATTGAGATCAAAATCAAAGCTTTAAAATTTTAAAGATTGAACAGAACAAATTGAAAAGTGAAAGAAGTGAGAAAGGAGAAGAAAATTGAGATCTGGGAATTTTACCGGAAAGAGGGTGAGTAATTGGATTGGATCTAAGGAAGAGTTTATGAACGAACGATGTGGTTGTGTGTGATGGATCTATTTATAGTTGATAATATTTGATTTTGTTTTTCAATGCTTGGTGAAGAAAAAAAAAATAGAAAGAAAAAAAAAATGGAATAGAAAATGATGAGGTTGTTGGGTTGGTGAATTATAGAAGAAGAGAGAGCGAAGAACAAAACCACAAGACACGCACATGTAGGGTACCACCTACCTATTGTTCTACTTCGGACCAATGTCTGTAACTTCAACCACACTTTCAACTTTCAACATTCAACAATTACCCCACTATTTGGTCTCATTTTTTCTTTTTTGTAAGAATTAGTAAGAATATAAGTTAGATAATATTTTGGGTAGTTGAATTTTTTTTAAACCTAATTTTAACTTAATAGGATTTTTATCATCAATTTCTTAATTATTAGACTTTAATCCTTGGTTTTATAGATTTTAAAAATTTAAATAGTGTGAATTAGAGACGTATAAGACTCGATTGGTCCTACGAAATCGACCTAATTCATTCTGCTAAAAAAAACAAAAAGAAAAAAAGAAAAATTAAAAACAAAGACAAGATAAAAAGAAGATTGAGTTCATGTCATTCTAGAGATTATTTGTCTGGTCCCAAAATACATTAAATACAAGAGATTTTTTTATTTTACTTTATTATTAATTCCTCTTAGAGACTTAAGTAATAGTTTGAAAAAAATTCTTCTTACTATTATCAATTCTACTCCATGTGACTGCGCATTCAATTTTCTTTTTCTTCTCCTCCTTATATCATATCATTATTATTATTATTATTAAATAATGTTGTTTTGATATTACTTTTGATTAAAGAGTAAGATTATTAGATGGTAAAATATCTATGGATCCATTACTTTTGAAGGAATTGACAAGAGACGGTTTGCTATGAGTTATTTTAATTTTAATTTTTGTTTCTAAATAAAAGTGAAAGAATTACTAGTTTATAACTCGTCTTGGGACCAATCGGGTGTCGTTTTATTTTGTATCCTCTTTATTGAACTTGCAAACATAAAATTTGGTCCGATCAAATATTAAGATTGGGATTTGGTATGATCAAGTATTAAGATTGGGTAAGGGATGCATCAAACCCGACCTAACCTATCCTTTATACACATTATAGAAGTGTCAAAAGCTTAAAAATTCATATTTAGTTTACCAATTATTAAAAAAAAAATTATATAAATAAATTATTAAATATTAGTGTAAAAAGTTATTTAAAAATTCAAAGAATATACAATAGTTGATTTAAAACTAGAAATAAAAAATAAAAGCAAATTAATTTTAAAGGACTAAATGTTGACAAATTTTGTTACAAAAATTAAAAAATTATCAAACTCTTTTTTTTTATCATCTTCCCTTTTAACTCACATTTTAAATCATCTATTGTAATTAGGTCTCTAAATTAATATAGTAGTTGTAACTAAGTCATTCTATTAAAGTTTGACTAATTAAACTTTAATAGAATGACCTGATAATTAAATATTTATTTTTAAAAAAATCTATCATCAGATTTTAAAAAGATGAAAATTTAAATATATTAAAAAAATATAAAATTTTTGACGTGCATTGAACACACCATCATTTGTTAAAAAAAGATAGAAAAATATTAACTTATACACATTTTTAAAAATAAAAGATTTACATGGAGAAGAATTGATAAATGTCTTAATTAATCTTATAACTAAATAAGATGAAAGAACATTGGTATAATTTTTCATTTTTACAATAACTTTTAAGAGGTAAATAATAATAAAATAAAAAAAGGGAAGATGCAAAAGATAATATTAATTTTGTATTTGAAAGAAAAAAACCTTTTGTTAATTAGAATGGGCTAGATGCATGTGGCTTGGGCCTGAATTACTTATGGGACCTTTTCAATTAAAATCCAATTTGGATTTGAATTAGTATATTGAGCCAGCAAATGTGCACGCTTATTACAATTTTTACCCACATAATTTACACAGACAAAAAAAAAAAATCTATATTTAATATCTAGGGTGGTATTTCGGCTTTTTGATATATATAAAAGAAAAATATAGTAGGAGGTTGCTTCCTCAAAGAACATCGTGTAACTGATCTTTTTATTTTATTTTATATATTAATATTGGTTATTAATTAAAATAATAAATTAAAATTAATTTAATTATTTAAAAAATAAAAATACTAATAATAAATTAAAATAAAATACATTAGTAATTTATAAAAAAATTATTATGATTAAAATGGTTAAATTATATTATAATGTTTTTTAAAAAGTACATGAAAATTAAATAAATAAAAAAGTATATCAAATGAGTAGATGTACCAATAGCATTTGTACAATGTTTTCTAGTATGATCAAAGACCCGACATAATCTGTATCTTTTATACTTGTTATAATCACTTTAGTTTATTTTTTAATATCAATTTTATTGGAGACCTTATATCGGGTTCCAACATGAAGTTTTTGAAGAAGAGAGAGTCATTTGGACTGCATGTACTTATCTACGATGTTATCATATTGTTGAAAAATATCATACAAATAGAGTCACACTCAATTTCGATTTCCATCAACAAATACCACAACCACCATATGACATAAAAATGTATTATGAGGTTGACATGAAGCGTGAGATTGATGATAATTGGAACTGGGTTTGGAGGGAAGAAATTAAACATTGGAACGAGCGTCAGAATTACGTGTTGCAAGGTAACATCGTATAAGGTGTTTTATGTCATAACACAGACTATATGATGCGGTTTAGACAACATACCAAATTATTTATACCTGTAGAACAATATCTCTATGATCACTGTTTACAATCGTCGTCATATCCTCATGTGCAATCGACTTCCCAATCAACCCCACAACAACAAAAACACAGCAGAACCATCTTTATCATCACATAACCTACACGTCGCTACTGAAGTTTCATGTTATGATCCACCACCAAATCAATATTATGTTTCGTCGGTGCCAGAAATACCAACCCCGATCATCTGACAGAACATGAACTTCTCTATAATTTGTTTGGAACTCAGTGCACAACTCCTGAGTCGGCTTATGTTGTATTTTATTTGATGTATAATCCTCAACCTCAAAATTTAATGGAAGCATGTGGCAATGGTTCTAATCCACCTACAACTTACATTGAGAAAAATAATCAAAATTAAGAAGAACCGAACTTATTCAGAGAGCTAGATGAGTTCGACGACATCCTAGATATGGGACTGAGGGTCATTTAGTTGGACATCATTGATATAAATTTGATGTTAATTTAATGTATTTCGTTTCATTTTCATGTTATTAATATAATTTTCTTTTTATTTAATTATTATTAGTATTTTTTGCAACAAATTTGATGTAATTTTTTTTATAAAATTTATAATATAATTTAATAATTATAATTATAATAATAATAGTTAAAATATAAAATATAAATTTATTAATATATTTTATTTTAATTTATTATTAGTATTTTTATTTTTTAAATAATTAAATTAATTTTAAAATCAGTTACATGTCGTTCCCTGAGGAAAGATCTTTTATTACATTTGTAAATTTTTCCTTTCAACTGATTACCTTTGAAAAATAACTTCTTACCTTAAAAAAAAAAGTAAAACATGTAGTAAATAAATTTTAAAGTAAAGCATATTAAGAATAAAATATATATATATATATATCAAAAAGTCTAGTATTTCCCCCCTAAAAATATAGTAAGGTACTAGTTTTGATAGTCCTAACTAATCTACTTTGTTTTCAATAAAGACACGGTGAAAGTAACAGTTAATGTCAAATATTATTGTGTTAAACAAAATTTGTCTTGAGTTGTGATTGTATTGTTGAAGTCCTTCATAGTTCAACTTGTAATTATTATGTTTGAGTTTGATTGTCTTTGATAATAGTTTTTATTTCCCAACATCTATAGAGCTTTAAAATAATTTAGAAGGTGGAGCTTTCTAATTTTCTTACTTGTGATTTAAATTTTTTCTACTAGTTTTGTTTGATGGGGATGGTTTAGTTGTTTTATGCACACTTTCTTTTTTGAAATCATTTATGCTCCTATAAGTTTTACTAATAAATTCCAAGATAGATATATCAATATTTTCTAAAACATTTGTTATCATTTTACCGGACTTAAAAAGACCAACTCGATACAACTCACATTTAACCATGACATATCCTTGAACTAGAGTATAACAACATAATCAAATGAATTTGAGATAAGTGACTATTAAAATTTACTTGGATTTCCATATGATGGCAACTATTATCATTCATTATCACGGTCTCAAGTATAAAATCAAACGGTGGTGCATAAATCACAAATCATATAACTTATAACTAGAGATGTCAATTTGATAAGCTTTTTAATTATTGAATTCGGTTTATATGTTGGAGGGACAAAAAAAATTTATAATTTAAAAGGTCTTAAAAACGAATGCTCCTAAATTTGTTTAGGCTTAGTGGGCCAATAGACCTTCTTTTTTCAAAAAAATCAATTTTTTTATTTATTTTATTTTTTGATAAAAAATTATTTATAATTTTTTTTATTCGAGAAAAAAAATCTCACAAATTTTTTTGAGAAAAAAAATATCTCAAAAAAATATTTTAAAACTTTTTTAAGAATTTTTTTGATATTTTTTCAAAAAAAAAAACTCAAAATTAACAAAATATTAGAACCTAATATTAAGAGTTTAATAAATAAAAAACTTGAAGAGAGCCTTAGAGTTGAGAGCTTTTTGGACAACTCTACTCATAACCCTAAGATACTTCATCTAGAAATAATAAAAGACGTAAAATGACATCGACACAAATTAAAAGACACAATTTTATATATCTAAAATCTCTTTTTCATAGATAAACTAACTTGATTGTTGAAATATGAAGGAAATTAATGTGGGAACAAAATTGTTATTTTGAGACTTCATATTGTTAATTGCTATTGATGAGATATTTTTTCTTCAAATATTTATGATATTTTCAATAGAAAATAAATTAACTCTCTAAATATAGATTTTAATAATTTATGATAGTATTTAGGCTAAATTACATACGTGGTCTCTTAATTTAATTTCAAGTAACGTTTTAGTTT